>JAHYSP010000202.1:21368-33000 GCA_019455505.1 Pleochaeta shiraiana
CATGATAGTACCTCTATATTTATATTCTCTCTACCACACCTTCAGAGATGACTACCTATCTACTCCGTTAAATTGTATTCTATGAATACCAGTTCTATTCCATTCACTACATAATTATTTTAGCGCACTGACCTAGTTGTACTATTCTTAGATACCCTTGTACAATGACTGGAACACAACATCATCAGACTCCGATTCGAGCCAGGAGGTGAATCATCACTTGTATGTTCTAATGCCGATTGAGATAGTGACAGGAGTGATCGATAAAGAATTACAAGAGCAGTGGATATTTTATGTGGAGGGGCAATTTTCTGGTTATGTCGAAAACAGAAAAGCGTTGCAACCTCTACAGCTGAGGCAGAATATGTGGCAATGGATTTCTCAAGTCTTAAGAGACAATTGGTATCCGCAGTACATCACCAAAAAAATACCATTACGGTTCAAACAAGAGGCGATAATCAGGGGGCCATTCATCTTATCAAGAATCCCATACTCTCAGATAGATCGAAACATATTGATATCAGTTATGATTGTGTGCGTTACTTAGCGGAGAAAAGAATTGCCATAGATTATGTTCCTACAAAATGATTGCCGAGAATGAACTTCGAAAAGTTTGTTGGAGAGTTATGCATTTTTGAAAATATCAGAGACGGTGATCGAAAGTGGGAATATGCAGCTAGGCCTAGAATGAGAGTGTTAAAATAACAGAGGCTGGAGACCAGCCTAAGCAGCAACTCCTTGATTATGCTTTAGAATTTCTCTTGAGCGAGATCACTATTAGAAGCCATGTTTAAATGGTAGAGATCCCATATGTTATAGATAATACAATATACAACAAAGTCTTGGAGATTTTAGTTCATGCGGTGTTTCGAATACGGTGGGCATAGTGTACTCCCTCACTAGGATTTTGAAAACAAAAAAATCGCTGTAGGTCCTAACATACGTTTGTTTTCAATATCCCAGTATGAAAGTACGTGTATCTTCTACCATCTATCACACTAGAACATAAACATCGTCAGATAAAGAAAAATAATACAAAATAAAAGAGATCCATCAAACGAAGATAAGTCCTGATGAAAATTTTAATATGTGTAAGATTGAATTTATGTGTATCTTGTTCTATGCGACTCCTGAGCAATTCCGGTAAAATCGCTAATTATTGGTTGCTTCATTATCCTTGGTTGTCATCCCTCCATCTCCGCTGAATGAAATGCATCGCAACGCCCTTACCCCCTGCATGCAGATCTGAATTGGTTCCCAAAAAATCGAAATCATCTAGACCCTTAGTTCAAAAATTGCTGGTTATTCTTTGGTGACAAAAGAAAAAGGATTTTAGAATGAAAACTGAAAAATGAAAAAACAAGATAACACAATAAATGAAAAAATAGTATGATTCTATTGCGTTACAAAACTGCCCTCGAGCCCCGTTCCCAAATTGTTAGGTAGAAAATAACAACTCCTGCTGGCTACATAGCTGTCATAAAACCTCTCGATGGCTAATATTGGTATCAGCAAACATTAATCCCGCTAATATCTTGACGGGCCTTGGTTTTTACTACTTGAAGCCTTCTCTCATTAAGTACTGACTTTCTTACCTCTTTCAGAATTTGTAACCCAAACTCGCTTATACCTTCATCCTCCGGATCTTCTACTTCCTCTGGGGTTAAGACCCTTCCGCCGAATTCAACATCACTAATTTCTTCTTTATGCTGTAACGCTTTCATTCCTTCGACTATCATTACTTCAGTTAAGCATAGACATCTCTTGATAGTTTGATTCATTTCTCGACTGCTATCAAGAAGTTGTTGGTGTTTTGCAAGATCAAGTTGAAGCTTCCTTTCATCGCTTGTTCGATGTCGTAGATGACTTTTGGCTATAGCACTAGGAGACATGGGGCTATCAGTTGAGAGTTCATCATCTGAAATCTCTTCCGATTCTTCAACAGTGGAATCCTCCTCTTCATTCAGATCTTCTTGCATCTCCGATAACAAAGTTCTGTCATGCTTTCCATCTAATAGGACATGGCTTGGACCAGATACAGTCAAGGGTAAGCGTACCGATCGACTGAGCCTTTTAAATCTTCTTAGTTCAGCTGTTTGCTTTCTCATCTCACGCTCCAATGTTCTATTGATAGCAGCTAGTGACGAATTTGTGATTTCCAGATCCAAAACTTTTCGCTCCCTTCTTGCATTTAAGGCAAGCTCATTCGATTGCTCAAAAGCACTCCCCATCTTAACAGGACTTTGAGGTTCGCTCAAATTTTGAATCTCGACTGAACTTTCTGTCGTTGAGGAAGCCAGTGGATTACTTTTAGGGCTAAGGACCGAATCTATCGGACTGAATGTGCCAAAATTTGATTGGATTGAAGAGGCTAGATGAGCTCCAGGTGAGCAAGAGAGGTCTGGAGTTCCGTTGGCGTGAAAGAAAATCGGGTGGGATCGTTCTTTATTAGGTCTTGAGCCTACAGAAGAGAAAGACGAATTCTGAGATTGAGATAATTTTAAATCATGATTAGCATATGAATAGTAAGTAGAGTTTTTGCTCAGGGATTGGGGCCTTTGCTGGTAGGTTGTCTTCATTTCACTAGCAAAAAAGAACTTCGAATCTTTGTCTGTCCCATTTTGATTCCGTGCGTTTTTGGGATCAAATGAGGGTACATGTGTGATGGAATGTTTTCTCGAATGTTCTCGATCTCTTTTCATCATTCCAGTGCCCATACTTGAGGTGTCTGAGGGAAAGTCGGTAGAGCGCGTTATTCTAAACAACCACAAAATTCTTAATCATTTACTCGCTTGGTCTCGCTTGTGAGCGGTTATTTCTCTACTAATAATTATTTAGACGAGATTTCATGATCTTACATCACGTATTCTAATGATGTTCCAAACAAAATTCTCTAATTATCGAAAAAATATCTTCACATGAATCAGCTCTAATACTATTAAGCTAGGAGGATGGGCCTACACAAAAGATTAAAATTAGTTTATAACCCAAATAAAAAAAAAACTCTAGTGGAGGAACTTGGGAAATATTTTAAAAAAATATTTCCCCAAGTTTCACCACCAGAATTTGTCCTCTTCCAAATTCTTTTGATTAAAATATCAAAAGACTAATTGACGCAATTCATTTTCGGCAGGTTAATTCCTGGAAGTTCTTTTCCCTCGGATGAAAATTTCAAAATACCTATTCTTTATAAACGGTATGTATAAATATCTGTTTGAAGACTACTAACTACTAAGTATTAGGCGACGATTTAGTGTTTTATTTTTCCGAAGTCCGGTTGTCTTAAATCTACTTAAAGACCGATGATTTCACAGGTAATTTTATAGAAAAATATATTATCACATATGATAATTATATCCAATATTAACATCTTTTACATGTGTTGGATTTCTGCTACTTATGTACTTTAAACTCTTTTCATTAATCGAAAATACTTCGTCACTGATACTTCTACCGTTTTAGTCAAATTTCCTTTGAATAATCTCATGATATTTTAAATTTTCTACCTAATCTCACGGTCACGATTTATCTGAATAGTTGGGAATCAAATTGTATTAAATCTGGTTTCTAGCAGATTGAAAATTTCAAAAAATAAGTTCTAGTTTATCTATGTACCTTCTGACAACAAGAAGAATCATTTCCCTTTGTCATCCTTTTGTACATAGATAGTAATTGAACTACATTTTCCAGTATTTTTGAATCATCTTCACTAGATGACTCTCTTGGTTTTGATTCAAACGAGGGCGTAACTACGCCGACCTATTGCTCAGCCATATCAAGTTGCGCGCCTAGTCTTTCGATCAAACCATCTTCCTGTACCGAAGTTGATTTATTCGACTGTTTTCTGCATTTTCACTACCTCTTGTTTTAAAATAAATATTATAATCTGTTGTGCGCTGGGCCAAGAACATGTGTTTGCACACAGTACTGGTCCATGAATGAAATTCGCATGAACAGCAAGATATTTTGCGTGCAGGGTTCAGTTATATAGAATAACGAATATGAGGTTGTGTAAAGGAACGAACGAGAATGATGTATGAATACTCATTATTTTCTTGCAGAGCAACTTCGTGAAATACAAAGCTCTGAGCATCTTTATCTGCTAAGGCTTCACATTCCCCGCGCTGTTGGTTTTCAATTTTACTACTTGCTCCACGATCAAATCCGAGAGCAACTCGAACTATCTTAAGTCGATAGTTCGGGAGTGCTTCCTAGTGTAAAACATAAGTCAACTCATCAGTCCGACGCTTTCTTGAATTTTCCAGATATGAGTGTTAGAGTGTTTTATGCCATAATTCGACATAATTATTTGTAAAAATGCACAGTATATTCTGGGATTAAAGTCAAGTTGATATTTTAGTTAATGTCATGGGTCTTAAAATGGCCTCAAAACTATTCTTCCACCACTTTTTTGCGTGATCTAACCATTGTGAATTTAAGTAATTCAACCAAGTCTTGTAATAATTAAATTTTATTTTATATCCTTCCCAGACTTCGCTAAATTCTCTAGCGGTGGTAGTATTTACCAAGAAAGGTTCTTGTCAGCAAATTCTCTTACCAGCTTGTTTCGGTACTTTACTGATTGGGATGATACAGATTCGTTAGGCAAAATAGGAGTACTTATCCTAGATTTAGCTTGAGTACTCATCGATCTAAACATGTGCCGATGGTACAAACGTATCTGTGAAGATCCGAATACATTTTGTATTGCCGTCATCTCTACAGCGTAGCAGTCAATCATGAAATTTGGTTGGTTAGTGAAGGATATATTACTTTTAAGCCATGAAAGCTAGTTTGTGAGAGGCATTCGGTTCTCTGAATTGATCATCATAAACGCAACTGGAAGGCCACAACCGGCTTCATAGTTCTTAAAAAGAATGGTATACAAGAAGGCTCTACGATTGGTCATTTCTAGGGATTCACATGTATTATGGGTTGAATCCATAAATACAAGAGAATGATACTCCTGGAATAAGTATATTTGCTATCTTGTACAGAATGAAAAGTAGTATTTTTTTTGTCGGGCAAACGAAATTCAGGAAGTTCCTCAAGTGTAGCAATTCCTCCTCCCTCACGAATAGCATCACGATATAGCTCCAGAATTTTCGAACAGTCTAGAGCAAGCCGGGCTAACTTCGTCAAGTGAGACTTCTGATAGTTATAGAAGTCTTTTGTAGAAATTCTGAGAAGTTCGGGTACTTCTATAGACTCTCCTTAACATAGCGCCAGGGGAATTGATTGTGCTAAGTTTAGTTCATGTTCATTAGGGCTTATCAAGTTTTGAAAGGAATCCCAATTGATGCCCATGGCAACAGTTTTTTTTAACCATGTTTTCACAGGTGTACTAAGTCGAAGGTTTTGCCAATCTTCCGGCGAGTTCACCTTTTTTATTTCAGTCAGACGGATGAAACAAATAAAATAGATATAAGATATCCTTACCTGATGCCTAGTATGTTCGTTATTCCAATATATAAATATTTTTGAATTACTTAGCTTTTTTTGTACTCTTATTTGAGCTTTACAGCCACGTTTTTGGGAAGACTTGCTAATTTTTCCGAGGTTTCTTTTTTTTTCATTATCACTTGGCTTAACATTATCAGAGAATGGACATTTGTACAGTTTTGTTCATTCAGAAATTCTTGGCCTTCCACGAACAACCAAATTTTTGGAATCATTATGATCTATACTTGGAGTCTCAGATTCTTTACTTTGTCGGTCAAATTTCCACTCCATTCCAAACCGTCTACAGACTTTAGAGTCACAGTTGTATACCCTCGCCGAGGAAGAGGGGTTATTCTGGATTTTGCTACTCGAGAAGTTTATGGGACACGATTTGTGGGCTTTTAAGTGGCTGCTAAAGCCAAAGTAAGGGGTCTTGAGCTCGAATGTTGTCTATCGTATTGTCTGTCGTACTGCCCCATTTTTGTGCTGGTGCTGTTTGTTATAAATGAGTCCTTAGACGGCACCCTCATTTTCGCATTCCGATCACGAAGTTGTAAATAAACTGGTAGTTCATAGAAAAGTGTAATGATTCTCTTTGCCCATCCGTTCAAATTTGATGAGAAGTTGGTTTATTTTCATACTTTTTTACTGGTTTGTGAGTTGATTTGTGGGTGTTGGTGCTCGGATCCGAACAGGGAATTGGAGTCCTTTTGCGGCCAACAACTCTTGCACGGCCGTTCGATAAGTCGGATAAAAGACCGCGCGCGACTTGAATGTTACCTAATGACATTTTAAAGCAGATACCACTATTTCATTTTATCTAAGTAATCATAATTAGAACAACAAAATATTTAAAATAAATTTCAATGAAAATATATAATCATTTTATGTAACTTGTATTAATCTAGAGTTTCATCCACCCACACGCACGCACATACATCTTTCTACCCTTATCAAGCAAGTAATTCAAGTAACGAACCTAAGTATATACACAGTGTCTACTAGTACATGAGCTGGGGGAGAACTATACAAATGGAGAAAATCCTAATCTTGCTGAGCTGAAATGAGAATTATGCGAAACACGATTCGATAACTCAGCTAGTTATCACAAACGGAAGCTAAATAAACGGGCCATCAAAAATTAATAAAAAAGTTAATAAGTAATAATAAATATTAAATATAAAATTAATAAATACAAAAAAACCAATCACTTTGCACTAGGAAAAATTTCGCACTGAACATAATCATGGTACTGCTAGGGTTACTATCTATATTATTTCTCTCAGTATCCTACTTATACTATCGGCAACTGCCGCAGAATTGGTCATATTTTCAAAAGTTGAGATGTGCCCAAGAACCAGTTGTTGCCAATCCCAAAGCACATAATCATAACACTAGGGCCAAGACAACGTCGTCAGGAGTTAAAAAAGAACAGACCAAGGATTCTAAGAAAAGCAATTCGCAGTTTATCAGAGACGATATAAGCAACCAAATTGAGCATGAAAAGAAGGCTGGAGACAAAGTTTCTCACTCGGAAGCAAGGGAAGCCTCAGATCGCCAGGCCATGCCGCCACCACCACCACCTCCTCCTCTACAAGGAAAAAATTTAAACTCTTCTCTAATATCAACCCATATATCTGATTCTTCAATCAGTATGATTAATGAGAAGAAAAACAGCTTCAAGTTAAACCAGATTCCAAATTTTACGGTGACTTACAACCACTCGGAAGAGAATCGTAACGAATCTGTTCCTTCAGTCCTCAATTCTAGCATCAAAGTCCCAGTAAGAAGAAATCTAAAACCAGAAGACGTCAAGGCTATTACTTCTATAGTCTTCTCCCAAGGCTTGGTGGTATCATCGCCCAACTATGGTTCATCTGTACTTCCGAGGCAGTCTCCTGCATCTAGACTCTCCTCTCCCCTTCCTTACCACTTACCCACCACTGGCCTAGCAGCTCAAACTTCAAATCAATCGACGGCCTCAGCAAGACCGAACAAAAAAGTTATCTTAACACCTGGTCACTCACCTCTAGACTGGGCAAGATTATCAAATTCATCAACCAATCTCTCTGGACTTCCTTCTGGTTCCTCCTACCTTAAAGTGACACCATCCCTTCTGAAAATGCACACTGGCCGCCGAGGTACAAATGCTTGGACCGTGTTAGGAGGGAAAGTATACAATATTACTCCTTACTTACCTTTTCATCCAGGAGGAGAACCCGAATTACTGAGGTGTGCCGGGAGAGATGGTTCAAAACTGTTTGCTGAGGTACACCCATGGGTCAATTGGGAAGGAATGTTGGCGGCATGTTTAGTTGGAATCGCTATCGACGAATGTGAATTGCAAAGCGAAAACAAAATGCTCGAAATGGATTAAACAATTCTATGTCCACAGTATTTCGTTAAATCCTAAATTTTTATACGTTAAACTCTCAGTCTTATTAATGCTGGCATTTCTTTGAGTTTTTATTAACATAATCAATTTTTTTTGTTTTCAATATCATGTAGATTTTTGGTGTAATAGTGTAGGGAATCTGAAAGAAAAATGGAAATATTTAAATTTTTACATGAATTTAAAAAAATATGTTACACCAGAAATATTCTGTCGTCCAATGGTCAAGGAGAGAGAAATTTTTCTACAGAATTTCGCTGATTAGTTATCTCTAATATCTATAACTATCGGGTTGTACAACCTATTTCAAAACTTGAGAAATAACAAAGAGAAAAAACCAGATTTTTCAGATTAAACTTTTTTCTTGAATCTAAATTTAAACTCGTCCTCGCTCTCATCATCGCTTTCCTCTATCCTTCCTTCGATCGACATCAGCCTAGGCTTTTTAGTCAAGGTTGTCCTTGAAAGCATAGGATCTGCAACTCGCTTGAGGCTCTTACTAATAGTCATAGTGGAAGAGTACTGATCCTCTGTAGTCTTATGCATCATAATCTGTTGCGACTGATTCAGTGTAGGAAATTCAGCATTAATTGTTGATAAAACGTTCTTCGGATCCGACGACTGACTTGTATGGCAGAAGGATTTTTTTTCATTTTGATGGATTAGCTTTTGAATCAGAGCCATGTCGGTGGTTTCAAGGCCCGAATTAGAGTTGAGTGGTGATTTACCGCAAACGCTCTCTTGAGAAGTCCTGTTTACAATTTCGTTTTTTGTATTCCTAGGTTTACAAAAATCGTCTCCCCAGAGCTCATCAGATATCTTTAAATCCTCTTTTTTTACTTCCTTGAGCTTAACAATGACCTTTTCCACACCTTTAATACCCATACCTTGCCGTCTAAATTTCTTGAAATTTTTTCTACCATTCCATAGATCGTTCCATCGATTACTGTCTTCAGGCCTTCTTGATCTTTCAATTCTATTAAAATTATTTAATTGCATCTCTTCAACTTGAATTTTATTGCGAATCTCAGCAGAATTGATGTCATCTAATTGCTTGTTGAAAGAATCGATCTCAGCTTTGGCTCTTGAATCAGCCAATTTTTTTTCACGCTTCTGTAAGAGCATTTGCTCAACATCAATATCAATTTGTTTGTAATTTTTCTTTAGATCTGTTTTTAATGACTCTGGCTGAAAATTGCGACCTTGTACTCTATCAACTTTAGCCTCAGAAAAAGGGGTTGTAACTGAGAAGGGTTCATTAAGGCATCTCGTCAGTCCTGCATCGTTATTAAGGCTCCTTCGTTTTGGATTTGGATTTTCTGGCATTAAATCTGTCACATGAATTTCATCTTCCCCGGTAACTGAGGTTTCCTTAACATTTAGATAGAGTAAGTCTTGAGCCTGTAATTCAGGTTCATCGGAGACTCGATTAGGATCTTGTGAGACGAAAAGACTCGGAGATTGGAAAGCTGTCTTTTCTGAAACAATAGGCTTAAGAATGACTTTATCAGCTCGGAGATGGATTCCAGGCTTTTTAGACGCACATATTAGATCTTGTTGTGAAAATAAGTTGCCTTGAACTTGGCAAATACTAGATTCTAGCCTCGGAGATTCAGTATTTAATTCATTTGTTTTTACAATGTAGCTTGGAAGAGTTTTTAATGATCCAGACCCAGAAAAATCATCATCAAAGCCCTTAAACTTAAGCTGAGTTGTCCTCCTAGTTCTGACACGAGGAGGCGAGGAAGGTTGCGTCTTTTTTCTCACAGAATCTATTAACTGTGAGTTTGTAGCTGAATTGGCATATCAGTGATAATTTTAAAGCCAGGATATTGAAAAAAAATTACATACATGGAAGGGCGTGAGTAGCTTTTTCTAAGTCTTCAATTTGAAGAGGACGCCAGAGAATACTTGCATCATTAGCCAGAATAGCATCTAGAAATTCATTCTGTTCTACAAGTCGATTATTTAAACGGAGAGCGACCATTTTACCAAATTCTGCATACCATTCCGAATCGAGACTTTTAACAGGAATGAATCTTACAACAATCACTCGGTTCTCTTCATATGCTCTGTTAGTATTTCCCGCTTCATTTTTAGCAATTAAACTTTTGACGAATTTCGCAAAATCTTCAATATTTGTTTCGCGGGGCTTAGCCACTTGGAAAAATGCTTTGCCAGACCCGTAAGTTATGACCGGAAGTAGATTTTGATATTGTTTTTCTTCATAGAACACAAAGGAGTATCCATTGAAGATGTTCTTACGTATTTTATTTGGAACATATGCTTTTTCATCACGTTGTGTTGGTTCATCGCCCTTCGGGGGCAGGTATTGAATAGGATTTGGAAAGTTCCCATCAAAATCAATCTCTAAAGGGGCTGGGTTTCCTTCTTCTGAAGAAATGGTTAAGGCTAACGCATCAACAAAAGTATCATTGTGTACAATATACTTTCCACCGATCAATGCTTGAAGGCCCTTCGCCGTGTTACGCTTTTTGGCAACAACATGAGTTGTGTGCTCGTGTACGTAGTCAACAAGAATCTTAATATCATATGGCCCAAATTTTCGGTAAAGCTCAGTGTAAGGGTTTACTTTATGTTCTTTAATGGTAAACGAAAATGTAAGCGTAACTGGAATCCAGTTGATACTGATAATTCTCAGTTATAAGATTCAAACATGGACGAGGCACATTACCAGTAGCTTTTTTCATATCTTCCGAGNATGTGTTATAAGTTTAGACCTCTTGTTATGAGGTGAGACACCCACACAGTCATCAACGCCTGATTGACCAGCCTCGACGATCAAATGTTTTCGGGATACTGTTTTATGTGACAATACGACAGGCTCACCTGGTCTCATTATTACCCTTTGAGTGAAGTAACATATGACATGAATATATACCAATTTCATCGCTTATCGTACGTCCAAAAACAATCCTCTTGCCTGGACGGATCCATAGTTTCTTTCCTGATTGAGATTAATCACTATTGAAAAGGTCATATTGCAATAATTGTGTATACCTTTCAAGTCATCACCAGAGCATTCTAGAACCCACATGGCTAAATTGGAAATAGATAAAATGTACTACGGTTAATTGCGAGACTGATATGGCCGAGTATCTTCGGAACAGCCATTTTCCGAATCATGTGATAAGAATGGATGTATGGGGGATCTGAAACCAGCCTGAAATTTGCAGGGATTTTTTGTCGGTCTTAATATTAATCGGAAATATCACTTGGGAGGGAGTCTTTTTAAGCGAGAATAAGCGGAATATCCGAGGCCTATTAAGGTTAAGACTTCAAATATTATTCCGAAATTGGTTTCCAAAAGTCTTGGCGTAATATGTGAAGCCACCCTCTATTACACTTTACATTTCAGCACTAATTGTTTAGTTAATTCAAAAAAAAAAATTGGTTCAGGTGCAATACTCCCTCTCTACATTAAAATTGTAAGACCTATTTATTTTGTGAATCTCGAATATGTCAGTACAGCGAAATCTATTTCGGACATTCTGAGTAAAACTATCCCCTACTTCGAAGAAAATAATTGGATTTTATTTGAGTCGTACTTCGCTTCCGTAGAGAATATGGCATACAATACTCCAGGGCTACGTCATCTATATTGCACTGGGTCGGATGGTGTAGTGGTATACCATCCGGGCTGGCCTTCCAAGTAGAGTTTGGGTAGCCTTGACACCTGCCCCACTTGAGACGGAAGACCACTGGTTCGAATCCAGTAGACCCTACCTTCTTAGGGAGTGAAATGTATACGATGATGGAGGTACACTTGAACAACCA
>JAHYSP010000206.1:10746-22257 GCA_019455505.1 Pleochaeta shiraiana
ATACTTTGTTTGATATCCATTGGCTTCAATTATAACTTAAAAACATTTTGATCAAGATACAATGCTATTAACTATATTTCTTGAGGAATTATGACCCATTCTTTTAAGAGCCTCTACACTTTTTTCTTAATCAGATTGACTAAAATCTCCACTAGATCTTTTTGTTAGACGGTCCTCCAATATACCCCAAACATTTTCTATGAGATTTAAATCAGGGATGTAGACAGGATGAGTAAATAGAGAAATTTGGTTATTTCGAAACCAGTCTATTACAGCCGCAGATTTATGTATGCTTGAGTTAATTTGTTGAAGTTGGAACCCTTAGTAATTAATCAACATAAAAAGTAGCTAGATGAATAAACTTAGAATTATGAGTTCGATTTATTTCATTGTTGATAAGAATAAAGCCAAAAAAGGGGTAGGTTATTTACCGCGCTCCGTAGATGGTTTCTCATCAACTTCAAGTATGTCCTCTATATACCTAGAGCTATTTAAGCCCTTAGATCTATTGAGGTCCTCCAGGGGAAATAATTTATATCTTCCTCCTATCTAAATTGATCCCCAGATTTGGATGGCAATGTCTCGACCTGAAAAGCCAGTTAGCCTACCAGTAATCACGAAAATAATGTGATAAATAGTAAGCAGAGCTTAAGGTGCTTCAGCTAATTACGATTTGGGTGAAACACACTTTTATTTGATGCAGATATTATGTGCTTTCCAGCTCTTATTTGACCTTTTCCCCTGTTATATATTCAGGTCTGGCACCATGTCCTCTTTCGATAGCTGACACATCCAATAATTTAACTTTCTTGGGAGCAACGGGGAATTTTTTATGAGCCAAATTAATATAAATATGACGTTTCCTGGCGTTTTTGGCGTTGATAATGGGTTTATAGGAAGCAACGTTGATGGTATGCCTATCCTCTTCTAGAAAACGCTGTAGTGAAAGTTTACTGATATCTAGGCTATTACCTAGGCTATAACCTAATAATAACCTTCGAAGTGTTTTCTTGGAGCTCCTAGTGATATCTCTTTTAACAACCCTTATGTCTCCTTGACTTAATTTATAAATTACGCTCCATTTGACTAGTGATTCTCCGGATGATCTTTTTTTATTTGGCCTAACTCTTCTAGCAGTATAATTAACAGATATTAGAGACCTATTTAAGGCCTAAGAAACGTCTATGGGAGAAAGATTGGATTGATGAAGAATACAGACTTCTAACTTAGGTTTGGAAAGATTGTGAGTCAAAGTGAAGAATTTTGGGGAAATTGAGTGAAATTGAATACTTGGGAACCACCTCAATATTTAAATAGATTGATCAAAAGTAAGTTAGTTCATATTCACTGACGTAAATATATACGTAGTTTCTTCAGCTTGAATCTAACTCGACATTTTATTGGAAAATATACCCTCAAAAACGATATCAGTAATGCTTACAAGCCCAACTTCATTTATCATCAAGATTATTATGGAAAAATTCTGCTAGTAAATAGTTAATAGCAGCTTAAAGGGTTGAAAAAATGACATCCTTACCTGAGTCTAGGTTCTAGCATGTAGCATGAATTTTAACGTGACCATATATTGTAACTCACTGAAATGAAAAAACTTCTTTCTAACTATAAAATGAGCTATTTGACATCTAAATATTTATACCAGTAGTTGTGTTGTAGTTGAATAAAAGTTGAAAATTGTTCGCGGGGTTCAACTTTTGTCACCCTACTTAATTTTTTTCAAAATGTGATGTAAGTCTTAAATGCAATACAGTTTAATTCATGTGCATAGGAAGAAGTCATGTGTAAGTAACAATTTAATCCTGTTCGTAACTTCTACAGATTAAATGTTAACCATCTTCTTTACTATTAAATGCCTCTTAATTTACAGCTGAAACGTGACAAAAATATTCAATAACTTAGGTTCCGGGCAAAGAACAAGTTACCATTTCATTCAAAATTGGCTATACCTCTGCCAAAGGACCTCTGAAAGGAGCTAGATATTATTGAGCTCCTTCTCAAAGCAATTTATGGTATGCTCATAGAGTATGAAACGACTCAATAAATTTTTTTCATAAGCACACGTCCATTTAGATGGTTTAATGTAGCACATCACCAAACTCCAAGGATCTACCAGCTGGCACTAAAAATGATTTTATTCCCGCTTAAAAGCACTTCGCCATGTAGAAGCAGCTTTTCAATTATTTTTCTTAGGTCTGCGTTCATTTGCTCTAGAGCGATAGGCATCACGCGAGAAACCAGGATACAGATTCCAAATTCAATTCGACGGCTGAACTGTTGAAGATAGTCAAACTTGATCTATCAGCTCTGGGGTTAGATAATCATTGTTGTTTTTTGGGCTGGTAAAAATTCGGGATTTGGTGAGCGCGCGCATAATTCTTATTGCTCTCGAGCATACTAGAAAATATGCAGGTTTACCCATAAGTGAAAATAATTACGCGAAAAGCACCAAATATAAACCTCAATAATCGGATTGAAATCGATATAGCGCTATTCACCGTCTGATCGGTACGTTGGATGTGAGCTTCAATAAATTTTTAGATAAGGTACTGGGTTCTTGGTCTGGGGAAAAATGAGTTTGAATCAAAGTCTTCTTAGATTCATGGAGTTTTTTTCCAATGGCTCTCTTTATATGCCAAAAGCAAAGTTCATTGGTAGTATTAGGCCAAGCTTGTCGGATTGATTAAATCTCCGACTTATACTTGTCAGATGCCAGAAACACTCTATATTATAGCGTGGTCATTTATCTTTTGAAGTCTCTGACTGTCTCACATAAGTTGTCCACCAAAATCTCCTCACGGATTTCACGTAAGTTCCATAATTCGTCCTTAAAAATGGCCATAAAATTATTTCACAATTTGTCTAAATTACTTTTTAACTGGATTATGTAATTGTGATCGTCTTCTCGCCAATAATATGGCTAAAATTCATTTCTCGCTTAATAATTAGTTAAGTTATTGGTCAGGAATGAATTATCATTAGGTACATAATCCAGCTAATAAATAATTAAAATGCATTTTCCCTGGCGTAGAGTGATCATTTAATAGCTGTGTTTCAGTTTAAAAAATCTTTTAGTGACATGCCAGCTGAATCATGCAGTACCTCCTAAATCTATTTGTTATTAATTCTAGTTTGGAAAGCATTATGATAAGGGTTATGATAAGGGTTAGAGAAATACATTTCTATTCATGGCGCATAACTTTATAGCCTGGGCTTGGTCCCGGGCGCTGCTCTTAGCGCCAAAGCAATCGCGGATTACAACATGGGGTGCATCAATTTCCATTCATTACATTCTCTATCTTTGTTACTGTTTNNNNGGAAACCAGCAGAGACAAATCAACCACGTGCAAAGCATGCAAAGTGTCAATCAACAACCATACCAAGCAATGTTTAATTCTCCTAATCCACTAATGTACGCGTACAATCCTATGATAACGCAGTTTAATTCGCCGACACAGTCAGGCTACCAACAACCGCAATCAGCTCACCTCAACTCATACCAGCAACGGCCAGCTTTAGGTTCCCCCACTGATACTACCAATGGACTTGTGCATCAGTTTTCTCATCAGAACTTAGGTGGTAGAGCCAACCTACAAATAACTAATCAAGCGTCCCCTTCCCAGCGTCCTCGAACAGCAGGAGGACCTGGTCAGCCATGCTATGGCAATTATTTGAATGCACCAATGCCAAATACACCTCAGCAAAACTTGCCTGAGTTCCGGCCTGCTCCTGATCGAAACCCAGATAAATACGGGCCAATTACGCAGACGAACCAAAAGAGATGCTCGCAGATGGCGGAGGCATTCTTCAGGGATAGTGTAAAAAGAGCAAGAGATCGAAATGTCAGGTTAGTTTGGATTACACAACTGTCATTATCCCAAGACTAATTCTTCTGAAAATTAGACAAAGTGAAATGGAACAGCGCCTATCAGATCCTAATTCATCGCAATCTAGACGAGAGCAGATATGGTCTAACACAGGAAAACAAGAAGGGAGGTACCTTCGCTTCTTGCGAACCAAAGATACTCCAGATAATTATCAGACTATTAAAATAATTGGTAAAGGCGCATTTGGAGAGGTCAAACTTGTTCAGAAAAAGCAAGATGGCAAAGTATACGCCATGAAATCCCTCATTAAAAGTGAGATGTTCAAAAAAGACCAACTTGCCCATGTTCGTGCTGAGAGAGACATTCTTGCTGAATCGGACAGTCCCTGGGTAGTGAAGCTTTATAATACATTCCAAGACCATGCTTTCTTGTACATGTTGATGGAGTTCTTACCTGGTGGAGATCTTATGACAATGCTCATAAAATATGAAATTTTCTCGGAAGATATTACCCGATTCTATATAGCTGAAATAGTTCTAGCCATTGATGCCGTTCACAAATATGGCTTTATTCATCGGCAAGTGGTCTCGAATTTAAAAATCCCCGTTGAATTATTGAATCTAACAGTTATCAATAGTGACATTAAACCAGATAATATTCTACTTGACCGAGGAGGTCATGTCAAATTAACCGATTTTGGTCTCTCTACTGGCTTCCACAAGTTACACGACAATGCATATTACCAGACTCTTCTTCAAAGGAAATCATCAAAGCCTGTTAATAGAAATTCGGTCAATTTAGACCAAATCAATCTCACCGTTAGTAACCGTAGTGTTATTAATGACTGGAGAAAATCACGCCGAACTATGGCCTATTCTACTGTGGGTACACCAGATTATATTGCACCGGAAATTTTCAGTGGTCAGGGTTATGGTCAAGACTGCGATTGGTGGAGCTTGGGTACGATTATGTTCGAGTGCCAAGTTGGATGGCCTCCATTTTGTGCCGAAGACTCTCATGATACTTATCGTAAGATTGTTAACTGGCGGCATACATTATACTTCCCCGAGGATGTCCAACTAGGAGCCGATGCAGAAAATTTGATACGAAGGTATGTTGGGTTATAAAACTAGAGTTATATTACTAACTCTCCTTCAGTCTAGTGTGTAATACCGAGAACCGACTGGGCCGATCTAGTGCAGATGAAATTAAAGCACATAAATTCTTCCGTGGCGTTGATTTTGATAGCTTACGTAAAATTCGAGCTCCATTCGAGCCCAAGCTTACTTCGAACGTTGATACCACGTACTTTCCTGTTGATGAAATTGACCAGACTGATAACGCTACGCAATTGAAGGCAGCCGCAGCCTCTAATGGGAATCAACCACTCGTGGATCAGCCAGAACTTAGTCTGCCTTTTATCGGTTACACCTTCAAACGCTTTGATGATTTCAACAGAAGCAGATATTGATACCCTTTAATTGATTGGAATCTGATAATTTTACATTTTTGCGAGGTAATCAAATTTCAAACTTGCAATCATGTCCCTTTAAGAAACATACAAACTCACCATCGCCCAGATTCATGTCAAGTCAGTTATAAAATTATTGCAATAATTCCTATCCGTCTAATTCATTGCTACAGAATTTGTTCAATTATGATCATGCACATTTCGTCATGCACATTTCGCAAGCGACTTTTGGAGAAAATTTAGGGGGGTTTTCTGTTCTGGGATGTTGTTTTCAGAGTGAAAATGGTTTGTTTTGAATTTGAGGCTATAGAAAATTTACTGCTGCTTAATATGCAACATGACTAAACCTTTTGTAATTAAAGTCTTACCATGAAAAAAATTGTTATATAAATCTAATATCATCTTCTTGATTGTCCTGACGGGGCAAGACCTGGAACACCACTATACCTTTCCTCCCTCTCTGTCTTGAACATCACCTGAACCCAGAACTCTTTCAAATCTGGATCCCACCAGGTGTAATACCGATCATTCGTCCTATCAACCTCCCTAGCCTGTAACTTAAATCCACATATTTCATAAGGTTCCGCGGCAACTAACATGTATTGAAAGTTCTTGTCAGGAGGTTCTTCAACCTTTTGCTCAAACGCACTCATGAATCGTACTTTTGGTGTGACGTCTTGAGCAATCTCCGGATATTGTAACTGAAAAACAAGACCTTGCTGGCGTGTCACTGGATCTCTTGTCTTTGTAATCTTATACCCCGGTCTACCGATCTTGACAACGTTTCTTTTCACAGGAACCTGAGAACCGACCATTCCAACAGGCATTCCCGTCACTGGATCTAAACCAGCACGACCCTCCTTCTGTTCCTTGGCGGCACGTCGTGCTAAATTTGTCTGATGTTTGCGTCCTTGAGTATGTGCAAGATACGAACCATCATTTTGATGAACCGTTAAGCATAGACGACATTCAAAAGATCCTACGTGATTTTTGAAAAAATACGGATCTTTGTCTAGATCTATCGTCTCTAATGCTAGCTTGCGCAATCTTTCGCGACGATCTGCGTTTGTCGCAGACTGAGAGGCAACGCCTCCGCCACCAAATTTCGATCCAGCTCGGTTTTGGTAATCCATGATATTTCAGGCACAAGAATTGTTTTTAATTTAAAAATTATCAGTTGTGAATTAGTCGTAAAAACTTAGTGAAATGAGGTGAATAACTTGAATCTCATAGGGGCCTTGTTAAGAACTAATTTTGACATTAATTTTAATTAATAGCGTGTTAAGTAGCCATATCAAGACTATTCAAAACTCACCACAGAAAACCAACTAAAAAATAAGGTAATGAACTTTGCACATTTGATAGTTTAGAGTCGTTGGTCGGGAATGTAACCGAGTTTTGATGTGGACTTGTTTCAAACGGAACAGAAGAACAACATAATTCCATTTAACACACCTACAACATCTTGTAAGGTGCATCTATCATGTTAATATAACTAACAAAGAAATCTATTGAGAAAACTGTACTTGCTGCAAATGTTTTTAACCTATACTGCTTTATTGTTTCTTACAAAAACAATGTGGAAGTGCTGAATATAAACTGATGCAAAACGTATTTGCTATATAAACCTTGGCATTCTCAACGTCGTTGGTCCAAATGGTGGCAAATATGATGTTGAAATTGATTTGTTTGGAGATTTTGCGCGCCCCACCTATCCCCGTGTCTGTTTCATCTAGATCCTGAAAATATACAAGAAAAATCGCGTCACAAGATTTAGATTCAAATCTAATTTGATCTTAGGTGGATTTACAGGCTCTTCATGTTTTCCTAGACAATCAGTTATGTCTGCTATTCTCAGCGCCGACGATTTAAATGATTTCATTTCTCCTGGCGTAGCATGCATTAAGCCAGTTGAAACCATTACCGTCAAACCTTCAACTACGGTATGCCGCTACCTTGGATTAATATTTATTTACACTATGAACTAACTCAGATAATAGGACAAACTTGAAGTCTCCTTCGATATAGAACCTACAAAATCATCATCTGATCAGACAACAGAGTCAGCGCAAATTTCACTTACAGATTGTCTCGCATGCTCAGGGTGCGTTACATCTTCTGAAGCCGTTTTAGTATCATTACAATCCCACGCTGAAGTACTTGCTGAACTTGATTCTGGGCCAGCTCTTCGTATATCATCTGATGGCTCTTTGGAAAACTTGGAACATGGAGGACGGATTTACGTTGCAAGCGTAAGTCCACAAACCAGAGCAAGCTTGGCAGTCATTTTCGGCGTCTCGCAAAGGGAGGCAGGTTATATGATAGAACAACTACTCAGTGGGCCTGTGGGAATTAAAAATAGGGCTGTCTATAGAAACTACTTTCAATGGGTTATAGACACAAATGTGGCAAGAAGCGCATGTTTAGTTATGGGGGCTGATGAGGTCATGGCTTCACTACTAGATGACAAAAGCAGTCAAAAAACTGGAGTTAATCTTGAACGGCAGGTAAAGAAGCCAATTCTCACATCAAGTTGCCCAGGCTGGATTTGTTATGCTGAGAAAACACATCCAAATATTTTGCCACATTTATCTAAACTTAAGTCGCCTCAGGCCCTGACTGGAACTCTCTTAAAAACAGTCCTAAGTAGAAAGTTTGGCATTTCTCCAAGTCGAATATGGCATGTAGCTATCATGCCTTGTTTTGATAAAAAGTTGGAGGCAAGTAGAGAAGAGCTTACAGATACTGTTTGGGCAGGAGATTTGAAACAAGGTATTCGGGATGTGGACTCAGTTTTGACTAGCAAAGAGCTTCTGATGCTAGCAGATACTAGACATATCGATTTTGCGAAATTACCTCGACGTCCTGTGTCAAGAATTCCTTTTCCAGACCCAAAACTAGATTCGTTCATATTCCCGAATGACAAATTACGACTAAGTAATAGATTTCGTGAATATGGCACTTCAGGCGGAAATCTATACTACATATTAAATTTTATTGCCTCGCAGAACAAAGGCTCTGTTGTCCATTCCATGCGAGGACGAAATATGGATGTTTTGGAATTCTCTGTTGTATCTCCGACAGGTGAAATACTGCTTAGGGCAGCTCGTTACTATGGGTTCCGAAATATCCAAAACCTCGTGAGACGTTTAACACACACCAAGCCGTCACGAATGCCAGGTGGAAAATCGAGTGGAAATGCCAAAAAGTTTGCTATAAAAAGACTTGAACCAGAGTATTCTTATGTTGAAGTAATGGCATGCCCAGGTGGCTGTACGAATGGAGGTGGTCAGGTGAAATTTGATGATCCAATTGTAACTGATCGTCACATTGAAAATAACATCTCCATTCCTCTCTCACAAAAAGAATGGCTCTCCAAAGTCGATGAAGCCTACTTCTCTGAAGATGATTTTCTTGAAGATAGTCAAACAAGAAATGAGCGCGATGATATTATAGATGATGTTTCTCATTTTTATGTCAAGGATATGCTCGCACACTGGGCTAATGTAACAAGAATAGATTTGGCAAAATTAGTATTTACCACTTATCGTCAAGTAGAAAGCGAAGTTGGGAAAAACTCTAGTCATTCCCAGAATGTGATAGAGATTGCTGGTAAAATAGGCGGTGGTTGGTAATCTATTGAGTAAAATAAGACACCATCAATTGCCTCCCCTCTTTACGAAATTAAAACCGGGCTTTCCAGAGGCATCTGGACCTCTCGGTGCTCGAATAATCCTGTTTTCTTCTCGTGCATCCCACTTACATGATTTGGTTTCTTCCGTTGATGTCAATTTCGACTTTGTACTAGATTCTTTGGAATCATCGTAGCAATTATCCCGCCAATTTCCTTTCTTTCCCACATTGCCTTTCATCGACTTTGATTTTTCAAAGGTCGAGCTCCTAATTCCTGAAGCGTCTCCGGGAGATGTCGATCTTGATCCAGTACCCAATATTCTCTCACGAGCTGCGTCATACCTCTTCTGCTTTGCCGCTCGTTCTCTTTGTGTTTTTATCCTTAATTCCTCTGGAGAGATTTGATTCTTAGTTTCTACATCGTTTTCATCTTCTGGGATGAGTTTTGTGATACCCGTAATAGGATCAATTTGATCGATCATTACTGGGGCAGGTTCACGTCTGAGAACCTTGAGAACTGGCCTAAATTCCGATTTGAATGGAATATTATCATGAGCCGCTAGAAAGTGAAATGTCTCTGATTCTTCTCTAGGGGAGTATTAACTTTCTACATTCAATTCCGGATGGAAATATTGGGCACCCTACGCTGATTTCCAAATCATCTTATTAGATTCTGTATGCTTTGCAAGACGCTCGGCCTTTGTAAATTTGACCTCTTTTTCACTGTTACCAATTTTATCTATATTTGATTCCCAATCATCATCCCAAGCATTGGGAACTGTAGTTTTCTTGTTCATGCTGATGAAATTGGCAGATGAGTAATAATTTGAGTTACTTCCAAGTGGGGTCAGGTCGTAATGTACAACACTTTAGAGTTGTAAGGATTCAAAACTAGTCGGATTAGTTGAAGAAATAAGTACGAATTATAATTTATTCCTTGCTGCGAGAAAAACTTGAAGCTCAGAATGTCTTGTAAGTCTCTGGACTGTGTGAATAATTCGCGTTTCTAATTGTACTAGTGTCCAGCTCCAAAAACCAATCCTTCAGCAGTAAAACCAGCTATCATATGAATGGAACTATAAATACACCAGATTCATGTTGTGATGCCTCTGGCAAAAATAAGTTTTTCTCGATTTCTACAGCATTCAAACCATCAAGTTCCAGTAGGAATACGAATGAGGGTAATATCAAACAGAATTTGAGTGTCCCTACTTCAAATTTCCAATCTAAGAAGAAGGTAGATGAATTTGACAGGGCGCAAGCTTTAGTTCTGGATAAAAATTGGAATATATGTATGTGATTATATTATCAAATTGATCACATACTGGCTAACCTTCACTTAGCTAAATATGGTGACCCTTTGTGTAAGGACAAAACTTGAAGACCTACGATAATTAAAACTTAAGCTACGAAATAAACTGATCGACTGATAATGAACTGCTACTGTAGAGAATTTGCTATCTTTAAGACCCCACTTGGTATATGTGAGCAATCTGAAAAGAGATAAGAAGGAGCTTACTCAATAAAATCTTACGTTTTCTATGAAGAATGTCTCTTTACGGATAGGCTGTCACATCAATTGCACTTCATCATGTCCATGTTGCTTTCTGTCTTCTTTACTTTCTGTCTACGTTTAAATGAGTCCAAAAATATTTGAAAGATTAATAACAGTTTTTTTCGGTGATCGAAACATTACTAGCTCTATAAAATGTTTTTATTCAGCGTTAGCTGCTGAAATCGAAGAGATGAGTCTCTTTGTTTTTAATTGGCTCTTATCCTCAGTATAAATTTTAATTTGTGCTATTACTACTTATCCTGAAGTTAACCAAACCCGATACTGATAATAATAGTAATGCTCTATCAATCGTCTTGAGTAATCTTTATCAATTTGGAAAAAAAATCTATTATCCAGAAAAAGGAACAAATTATTCAAAGTGTATAAATTTAGTTAGTCCTTGACACAAAGTGTGATGGTTTCAGTGTTTTAACAGCGATATTAACTACCAGTGCATGCTATAATTTTAAAATGGCACTTAGCTCTAGAAATTAGTGGTAGAAAATGGCTTTTGAATTAACTACAAAATCTATCTCAAAAATTGATATCTATCAATTTTACATAACGTGATTTATCATCGTGTCGGACACTTTTCCTCCCACACCCACTTCAACATACAATTAAGCTTGGCACTCTAAGCCCGGTGGGACAAAGAGCTGCCTCGCTCCTCCCAAGGCAATAATCCTTGGCGTCATTATGTCCAAATTAGGATTAGCTAATAGACTTTAAATAGAAAACAAACAAACATACAATTAACATACTCAACTCTACACAAAGATACACCCTCAAATATTCAACTCTCAAATCAACACAGCTATATATGACTGATTCAATGGAACTATTACAAGAAATTCGAGCTCCTACGACGGAAGAGAGCAATCAACCACCCCCAATTCCCCTAATTCCCCCAATTCACAATCCCCCTCCCCCTATCGCGTCACCTTCACCACCGTTAACCCTAGAAACACCACCAAAGACAATAGACAGCAGACAAATCCTAAAGCCTGTTG
>JAHYSP010000211.1:0-10143 GCA_019455505.1 Pleochaeta shiraiana
GGGGGGGGCTCAAATGGTTTCATAGGTTTGTCATGCTGGACAAATTCTTCCTTCCCGATCATGTGCAGTCTGATTTTGCAAACTAGTCATCAGAATAGGGCAATAAATTGTCATAATTTACATCCGCCGTGTGGCACCGACTGTGAAAATTTCTTCTAATTGCTCAAATTATTCTCGCAATGTGATGGAGATAGTCAGGTTTCATCCAAATTATCTGTTATTTTTTTGTCAATTGGATGAGTTTGTGGTGTTACTTTTTTCAGGTTACTATTACTTGAAGAATTTCTTTGTAGAGATAGATTCATCTGGCTCATGTTGATTGAGTGAATGTTGAGTGCTAACTGGGAGCAGGAAGCCGATAATAGATGTAGCAAGAACATTGAGACTAAGACAACCCCCACTGCGGTATTTTTGAGTGATTAAATACTGGAGTTTTGCCATAGTTGACATATACATGGAGTCTTCACAAAAGAAGGCGTGAGATGTAGCAGAGACTTTATAGCATCGTCTTCCCCTTTGAGTAGTCCTATGCGAGGCAATTATGAGTGCGCTTTTTGGAGTAATTGTTTGGAAACTAACAAACCATCCTACGTCTGCGCGCTGATTGAATTTTCACCTTTTTCTTGCTTATTGAGCGTTTGATAAGCTTTGCAACCAAAGTGAGGGAGACAAGTGAAGTCCACGAATTCGTGATGGGCGACTCGGAGATATTGATAAAAATGTTAAGTAGGTACTTTTCTTGTGGTTAATTTAAACAGGTGATTGGTGAGAAATACTGCATGATTTACAGTGCAATACGAAAAAAATACCGGCATGTCAGCGTCAATTATCAGGCAGCGTATTCTTGTGATAAAGACTTAACTTGCTGCTTCGGCTGAGCCATTTTGCTCCAGGATGTGCGGAGCGGTGATGTCCTGTCAGGTGCCTTTAAGGCGAGCCATCTCTAGCAATTGTGAGTTTCACTGAATTTAAGTATTTCCGTCGGAGGAGCAAACGCAATGAATTTTACTGAATTAATCCTTCATAGTGTTAACCTAATCAATTGATTTGGTGAGAACTTCATCTTTCTTAAAACGCGATTTTTACTGCACCATTTCTCGGTATGATTTAACCACGTAGATTCAATATAACTGAGCCAGTTTTTATGCTCGAGAGACAATTTCTGGTTCACCTGTAAACGCATTACTCTGAGTATATGCCAGTGACATAACCTTATCTATGGACCGTCGAATAAAAATTCGATGACTGCCATTTCAGTAGAGGATCAATCGATCATAAAATTTATCGAGCTTGGTAACCGCAGACTACACCTGAACCAAGGCAGACACTTTAATAGAGGCCTTTGAGTCTCTAAATTTTTCACCATGAATCCTACCGGTGCCCCTCAGCCTGCAGCATCATGCCCGACAGGTAAAGTGTACAGAAAGGCCTTAAATTTTCCATTTATGAGGAGAAAACATGTGTTGTGAGTAGAATCTAGAAATACAATCGACTTGTACTCCCGAAAAACCTCTTCTTGCCAACTGGAACAGAAAGCAAAATAGAAAACTTCATTATCACATATTTAGTCTTCAGGTAGATTCTCTAGGGTAGCAATAGCACCCTCATTTTGAATTAGTTCAGAGTATTGACGAAGACTTTCCCAGCAGTCTGAGTGTAGCTGAGCCCTTTGCTTCAAATTTTTACGGCGAAATTTATTGAAATTCTGATTCGAGATACGCGTCGAATCAGATACCTCTCTACTGGCTCACCAATTTTGATACTAATTGTTTTTAACCTGGTCATCCGGATCTCATGAGGCCGGATAATTGTCTGAAACATTTCCCAATCCATTCCAGTGGCCACCGCTTGTAGGAGCCAATCTATGGCAGCTGAGTCAAACCTAGATAGGGACAAGGTTTCAAGAGTATTCACTCCATAACCAACGTGAGAGTTATCAAATGAAACAAACACTCTGTCATCCCGAAACTTCTTATTGGCCCTTATATATACTTTACACCCCACCCTTTTCAAAGACCCAGTTGTAACGCGTTGTACTTTATCTTCTTCATCTCGTGGTTTGGTAGTGCCTTGAAATGGACATTCGTACTCTTTAGCCCATTCAATAAAACAGGATCTTCCAAGTTTACGCTTTTAACCGATAGAAACCTCTGGGAGCTTCCCAACTGATCTAGAGGCCTCTCGTTCTTGGCGTAAACTCCACTCGATGGTATTTTTTGTGAAGCGAGCCAGGAAAAGAACTTCTCTTCATCTGAAAACACGATTCCGGCAATTGGTGAGTTGATTTTATGGCATGGATCTCCTATTTTTTTGGTTTGGCTAAAGGGGATTATTTTGGAAAGTTTATGTTCTACTGATCTGATGATTTTGATGAAATTTAGTATCTGAGGTGACTAAACTTATTTGTATCTCTAATAAAGCACTGACAAGAATTAATAGAAGGGTTGCTATTATAACTATGAACATAGTTAGTATTCTTTTTGAATTAGAGATAGATAATTCTCAAATTTATTCTCAAAATTCAGTTGGCGAAAGCTTCACATATTTGATCCCAATTGTGAATGAGACAATCAGAAAATTTTTATCTAGAATTGAAAACAGGGCAAAGGAATTGTTGAGTTCAGTTTTAGTAAATTATTTCCTACATTGAACGATGCCGCAACGGCAACTTTGCTGTAATTTTAAGTGACTGAATATGTGTGTTAGAGCTGCTTCGGTGGCTGTGCGACAACGTACGTCTAAATTTAATCAATATTATAACTAAGGAGAGAAGCTGTAAGATTGAGGATTCTACTTGTCTCAATACACTCGTCGTGTTGTATGTTTACATGAGCAATTATTTGGGCACAACATCAAGTTTGCTGTAATAAAACTGAGATTGGCTCGACGCGGCTGAACCAATCTCAGAATTATTGCGGCAAAATGAACGTTGCGCTAGGTGCTACCCATACCAATACTAGCCGAGCCAATCCATTCGATAGTATTTGTGTACGTATAAGACATCTCACGCTCGCGCTAGTACTGCTACAACTCCTTCGGATTTGAAAGTGAACTTCGCATCTACTAATTACAGCGGATTCCAAGTTCACCTTCAAATTCAGAGGGGGTTTAATATGGCTATAGTACCCCTAGACCCTAGACCGAGCCAATCACCGATTTTATGACGTGCATTTTAGTACTGTTCGAGCAAAAGCTTTCTTTTTTTTCTTTTTTTCGACAAGTTCCGAGGCTCCTCGGCAGTGAATATAATGATGATGCTAATGCTGATCATTCTTGTCATCTTGGTTTTATTTCTGTTTTACTCCAATCAATTCTCTGCCAACTATGGCTTTGTTCAACTACTATTGTGGAGTTGTTTAAAATATGACATGTGGAATTTGAAGAATGCACAACTCTATAACAAATCATTTGTCAATCAATCATTCCGGGTATTTTATCAATAGCCTCAAAATATGAGAGAATATAGCGGGTGTAAGTATTAATATATCCCTGTACCAGTCCAGTATCTCTTTATGATATATCTAGCCTGCCTAACTTTTCCACTGCCATCGAGTCAAATTTGCAATGGTCATTTATTAATGCCTTGACAAAATCTCTCCCTTCATCCAATTATTTCTCCCCAATCTGTTTGGTGCTTGTTATATTAAATATTTTATTATTTTGTCACTATTTTTACAAAAGAAACTGAATGACTTTAACACTACTCATATGGTACCGGAGCTAGAGCATAACATTTAAAATACCTACTTCTTAATTTTAAACAGCTTAAATCTATACTACATCATCCGCAAATTCTAATAGATTTCTTGGCTATTTGACATGTTTGAAGATGAATTTATCCCTGGAACTTCTCAACTTATACAATCTACTACTCAAGTAAATACATATTCTCTCCGAAAAAGTGGTACAGTTGTTCTCTCACCGCAGCCATCAAACTCTCCGAATGACCCTCTAAACTGGTCACTAGAACGAAAACTATGGCACACATTCCTTCTCTGTTTTTTAACTGGCTTAACAGCAGCTACAACCAACGATTTTGGATTCACAGAAGATAACTTGAGAGATGAATTGGGAATTACCACCGAATCAATTGATAGTGCCGAAAGTGTCGTTTATGTGGGAATCGGATGCTGGACTTTCTTGATGAGTCCTGTTGCCTCGATATATGGCCGTAGACTTCCATACTTGATTTGTATCTTCCTAGGTGTACTTGGGAAAATTTGGATGTCATTGGAAAAAAATAGTCAAGATATGATTTGGAACCAACTTTTTGTGGGAACATCTGAGGCAGTTGCCGAAGCCACTGTTCAATTATCCCTCTCAGAGATCTGGTTTGAACACCAGCGAGGAGGCATACTTGGAATTTACGTATTAATGACTAGTGTCGGCACCTTCTTGGGGCCACTAATCGGTGGTTTCGTCGTCGATAATCTAGGCTGGCGCTGGGTTGCTCGCTTGTCATTAATTACCACAAGCATCACCCTTGTAATTTTTTATTTTGGACTTGAAGAAACACTTTTCGATCGTTATATTTATCTTCACAACCCTAATTCCATTATCGGCAGTAACAAGTATCCAGATATCTCTCGTGAAAATGATTTTCTTCCAAAACCAGCTCGAGGTGAGCAATTTAAACATGATTATCGAGCATCACTTAATACTCAACCAGAAAACTCCAAGAGCTACTGGAAACGGATTAAACTCGTGACTCGCGCGCCAAATTTGAACAAAACTGGTATTAAACAGTACTTGAGCCGTCTTCTTCATACACTCCAAATCTTCGCCTTTCCTGCCGTCTTTTACAGTGGTTTTCAATGGGGTGCCCAGGACGCCTGGCTTAGCTTTTACCTCAAACTTCAAGAAGAAGAATGGTCGCAACAACCATTTAACTACAGTAAATCTCAATCAGCTCTCATGAATATCCCCACGATAATCGGAGCCATTATCGGCTGTTTTTGGGGTGGTTTTCTAGCTGACCAGTTAGTATTACACATAGCCAAGCGAAGAAATGGTATCACAGAAGCTGAAGATCGGCTGTGGATGATGTTACCTTCTATTATTATTTCTCCCGCAGGCCTCATAGTTTTCGGAATCGGAACTGCTGAAGGCTGGAGATGGAACTGGCCATATGTGGGACTGGGAATGATTGGGTTTGGATGGGGATGTGCGGGAGATCTCTCGATGAGCTACTTAATGGATGCATACCCAGAAGTAATTCTGGAAGGTATGGTGGGTGTAAGTATAATTAACAACACCATTGGTTGCATTTTCACCTATATATCCAGCAGCTGGCTTAAGTACAGTGGCGTCAGAAGCTGTATGATTGGTGTTGGGTGTTTGAGCCTCTTATTCTTTTTACTAACTCTACCTATGATTATGTGGGGGAAATGTTGTCGACGCTGGACAACTACTAGATACCGGGACTTTGTGAAATCTCGGGATGCTATCTAGGTCATGGACTTGTTGAAGACAAAGAGAAAAGCTTTTGAATTTTTTTCTTTGAATGTATAATGCAAAGGAAAGTCTGGAAACTTTTATCTCATATTTAGAAATTGCTCATAGCAAGTTAGATTCTCAAACAAAATGTAAAGCGAGATATTAGGCTCAAAAGGTAAAAAAAATAGATGATATAAATTTAAATCTTGTTCAATGTAACGATATAAGTATTGATGCTTCGGCAATCTAATACAGTAAGTAGGGTGACATAAAAAAAACCTCCCTACAAATATTTCAGGTTTTACTCAACTTCAACACAACAACTAGTAGAGATATTTGGACGTCAGGTAGCTCATTCTAAAGCTAAAAAGTATTTCTTTCATTCCATTGAGTTAAAATGTATGGTCACGTGAAAAATTTATGCTAGATCTTAGACTCAAGTAAGAGTGTCATCTTTCAACCCTTTGAGCGGCTATTACTTTTTACTAGGAGAAATTTTTCACGGTGTTCTTTGAGATGCATGAATTTAAGCTTATAATCATCAAGCTCGGCTATATAATTTGGGGTGACAAATATTTGTTGGCCACATTATTCTCAACCATCTAGCTACTCTGATCCTCTAAATAATCAAAATAATCCTTTGAAGATGTATTCACGTAAAACAGCTATACAAACCGCTATTAGTGATTTTAATTATGGTCATTTTAAAAGTATACGGAAGGTTGCTGAGGCCTACGATATCCTTCGACCAACCGTCCAAATTCGAATCAAAGGTCGCAATCCCCATGCGATAGCTCATGACAACAGCAGCGATTAAATTTATATCAGTAGGGCTTTCTAGTAGATTAGAGACTTACTAAGGATTCGTTCGTTCAGGCGCCTTCCCATCCCAAGGTCCAAGAAATGGCCACCCGGATCCTTCACATGAATGCCGGCTACGAGCCTCTTGGTAAACCTTGAGTCACCCATTTCATCACACGTATCCCACGTGTTGCATCTTATGTTAATTGGAAGGTTGAGAGCTCTCGAATAACAGCACTCAGCTTGGATAATTTGGAGCCTTTTTGGAGTGCTTTCAACGCACTCAGCATGAGCTGGGTATACAGCACCAGGATATATGGCATATAGACAAAAGAAAAGTTACTTTCGTTGTTTACTCTAATACCTAAGTGCTGGCAAGTTCTTGAAATAAGAAAGCCTATATCAAGTCTCCCGAAAATCGCGAGTGGGTATCAATAATTGAGACTATCTCAGCTACCAGGGTTAAATACCAATGTCTATTTAATCTTATAGGAAAAAATATTCAATCAACGTGGCTTTCTTCAAAAGTTACCACCTCAAACTGGGTTTATATAACCTCAGAAAATAGCTGAACATTCAGTTCTGTAGGATATGAATGACTGAAGAACATTTTTATACCAAATACTTCACACTCATCTGATTGACTTTGACTTTGACTTCTTCATAGCCATGGGTCTAATACACCCATTGACTTTATGTGGCTTTGTAAACTTATTAAAATTCATCTTCTCTATCTATCACCTTATACTTCCCACCTACTACAGCCACTGGATCTTACTCCTTTCTCAGAACTGAAATCTATGGAAATGAAACCTTGGCTCTCTCTGTCCTTGAAGATGCGGCGCTAGTCAATAAAGAGCACTTTATGGTATCATATAGTAAGACAAGAAAGGAAGAACTGTCAGAACAAGTTGTAAGACCTGGATGGAGGGCTGCTGGGCTTTGCCCATACAATCAAAATATCGTTCTTCTATTATCCCAGATAATTAGTCAGCTACTCACTCCACCGACAAAAAATCAATCATTACTTATGTCAGATAAGATATTTGATATCCCTCGGAGCTCACAAGCTTTTTACAAGGCTCAATAACAGATATCTTAATCTGAAAATCTTTCAAGAAATACTCGCGTATTACATTAAAAGACAAGCAAGGCTATCGCAGGAGCTAATATTAGAGAAATTCAGCCAGAAGCCGACAATAAAAAACTCAAACATGAGCTAGATTGTTTTAAGATCAATCGCTCAAGAAAGCGGGTTCATATTGACCAAAATTAGCGATTTGTTGTATTTAAACAGCTCAGCATTAAATTTGATGCTAACAACTTGATGCACTGTCACTATATGTCTTATGAAAATACATTACCTTGTATAAAATATCTTATAACAGTTGCCTTGGATATACTGGTTGATAAGATAATCATCTCGGTAAATATACCATTCTGTAATGTGGTTTATCTAACCTGGTAACTCCTTTAACTCATTCATAAGACTAGTGAATATTTTAAAATATCGTAGAATACCCTCTACTTTCATGTACATGTATGTATGAGAAACGAGTATCTTATTACATAGAAAATAACACAAGAAATAATATCATAAAAGTCATCTTCTGTACTTTCCCAGTATCACAATCCACGGTCTCATTTAATCATAATCTTTCAATACGATTCAGTAATTTACAAAGTATAAAGACTGCAATTGACCGTGAGGCGACGTTACAGGGTCAACAGGAAAGTAATTTGGCTGAAGAGTCAAAAAATGCGGCAGAAATAGCAGCGGCTCGTAGTCCTAGTTCTAAATGCAATTAATGGCAATTCTATGTATTATTCGTAAAAATATCACCGTTTAAATTTGTACTGCGACTTTGGGTTGGGTAGCCAGTAACTATATGTAGTCACATGTGAAAAGCCACATCAGCACAGTGGAAACAGAGGGTGACGGGAATATTCTGATTGTTTTCTATAGTCAATATTATCAAGTACAATGCTTTTGTAAAATTGTGGAAGTCAAAGAATCACTAGTGACCAAGAAAGACCGGCTGCGAACATCAAAGAGTCGGACGAAAACATCAAAGAACTCTGTCTTGCAAACAACATCAAGAATCCGTGTTCCACACTTGACGACATCGATGATAATGCAAGTTCTTTAATTATCAGCATCTGAAAAACTTTCAAAATGCGAAATGTAAACAATTCAACCACTCAATTACCCTTGAATTTTTCCTTGGGAAATTTGTATACAAAATCTATTATTCTCTCAGTTGATGAAATAGATAATTTTTCGAATAATTTTTACTTTGAAATTCATATTTATTAAAAATCATCTCCAAAACTTCAATTAATCTTAGCCTTCCACTATCTATATTACTCCTCTCATAGATTGAACATCCTTATTTTCAATTAAATTGTCTGTTGGAAATTATTGGTAAATTGAATTTGATTGTTTTATCGAAGGGAGATAACTCCTCCAATATATAGAAAAATATCTAGTATCTAGTCTAGTATATTTCACAGTGTAAAATAAAGATTATATTCTAAACTTGGTGATATTTAAAGATAGTTCACCAAATTTAGAACTGATACAAAAAAGGGGAACTTTAGTGTCAACGCTGGCATGTACACCCACGACCAAACACTAACATCCAGAAACTAATGTCTTACACCATACCATAATCTAATATTATATAAACTTAACCCTTCGGTAATACATAAATAGATCAATGTAGTTGTAAAGATCCTTGTCGGGAACTTAAGAGATAGTTGGGGTGGTGTGCAACTTTGACACAAACTACCCAACTTCCAACATTGTCTCAATTTTTATACTCTACTCCCATAATCTATGTTGTCTCTAAGTAGACCTGAATGCTACAATTGTCACGTTTTAGCTCCTCTACGGTGATCGCAATAATATAACTTTGATATCTATATTAAGAAGAAGATTCTACAGATTCTGATCTTACATCTATATATCTATGACCCTGGTTGTTAGAATTGTTGGACTCAGAGAATATCTGATGAGGTATCCTTAGAAGTGTAAAATAAGATGTTGATTCAGCCAGGATCAGTAATGCAGAGTTCGGGTATTTGCTTGTTAGGATTTAGTTGAATGAGGATCATATTTACCCTGTATTATCTAGTAGTCTTCTTCACAGAAGGGGGAGCCGCGGATCAGGAGTTAAGAGTCATAGAAATACTATTAGACAATACAAGAAATTCGTATCATTATTTGTTTTTAAAGGGACGCGTGAGCGACCAAGCTATGGAGCTTCCTAAACTAGCAACGGAGCTAATTACATGACAAAAACTAGGTGAACCTTTCTACTCCCTAGATACTCTCGTTATATTTTGAAGTCCAAAAATATAGATAAAGCACTCCAATTAATAAAGTAACAGAATGGAACAAAAAGATCAGGCAGCCACCAAATCCATTAGATGTGCCTATGTTTAAAACAAAATGAAAATTTCCACGATTAGGGTAGATTTTGGTATCATCCAAACATCTATGTCATGCCGAAGAAATAAAACAATCCAAGGCTCCACGAAGGTAAAAATGGGGATAGTTAATATTAATTTCAAAATCGAAAAATAATGAAGCTGATCAATAAAGATAAGTAAAATGACAGTTAAAGGAGATATTTAGATGATCAAGATCGCTGACGAGCCTCAGCAATTAAAACAAATTACGGTTTCAAAATGAATTTTATGTCTAGTCCAAAACCAGCTTGGAATAAATCTTCTAATGAAGTGCAGAGTTATCGAGAAGTATAGCTTCTGGGGGCATAATTTTCTTGATTCAGTTTCCCATTATAGTCCAGGCACATTCGAAATAATAAGTTGGTTTAGGGACCTTATGCAAGGCATTTCCAGACCTTAGATTTTGATATACCGGAATCCTTTGCTCCTTTC
>JAHYSP010000226.1:0-11671 GCA_019455505.1 Pleochaeta shiraiana
CAAATATATCCAACCTGGCGTATGGCTCGCCCGGCAACGGGTCCCACAAAATGTCTTCTTCTATCGTTCTTCTTCCTAATAAAGTTTTCTTAAGTATGTTTGCCTTCCCGGCGGAGTCAGTGTATTCACTCGAGCAACTATGAGTGGTTGTATAGCACTTATAGTCTTTTATGAATCAAGTGATCACATGATACAGGAGAACTACAGGGTGGCAGAGGTAACAGGACGTAGCACGCTAGTGAGGTGGATTGGAGCTATTCAGGGGGTGGCATAGATAATCTACATAATATAGAGGGTTAAATTCCCATATGAATAACTGCACGCAATTCCTTATTTTTCCACAATTCTCTCCCACTTCAATTCTCACTATTTCCAATCAATTCGTTTCCATATTTTCCTTCATACGTACTTACTGATTTGCATCACCCATCCATTAATTAATTATCTATTAGCAAAACGAACTGTTAAGTACCAATACAAGTATCGCAAATCAGAACACGATACTTTAACTCCATTGAAAATGAAGGGAGCATGATGAAAGCCTTCATACAAGAAAAATATCAAGAGTTCGAGCGTGGGAGCCAGCGGAGTCGAGCTGAGATTCGACCTAATGTGCTTGAAGCATGGTATGACAGCCCAACGGAGAATAAGCTGAGGCTACTTATTGGTAACTTGTAGACAAGATATAAGAAGGAAATGGAAGTTAACGGTAGTCTAAAGTCTAAGGACAAAAATATGTGTAAATAGTTTTCCAGAGTTATCGACGAAAAAAATGAAAAAAAAATAAAGAATGGAATTTTAATCCTGCATAAAAACTGTCCCATTTAGAAAAAGCATAGTTAGAAGTGGAGAAAAGGTGTAGACTATGAGGAGAAGAGCGTGTATGTTCATCATTGACGCCAAGAAATTCACACACAAAATTGCAAATTTAGAGTTCGGTGCTTGACCGAATTATTCCTCGCTTATGAGAAATTATTATGCTAAACTGCCTAATTCATATAATGATTGGCAGAAAAAATGCTTATAATGACAGTGTTTGTCAATTTACCCTCGAGACCCTGTAAACGAGAAAAATCTTACCCTCGAAATTAAGGCTGAAATAATTAAACATAAAAATTAAAATGTCCAGTAATAACAGACTAATATTAAGACATTACTCGTGACTCTGGGGAAACTTCAGGTAAATTCATTAGTTACGGAGGAAAAATATTCCAAAACCCAAGATTATGACACAATTATTAATTAATTTATCTCTTTAATTAGTTTAGACCAAGACAAGCGTGATGATGATAAAGTCTTGTTTAGTAGGGGCATAATTACTTTCATATCGCCGTCTCCTTCTTTTTGCATTATTAGTTTGAGATAACAATTTGAGATTGTAAAAATATAATAGCACATTGCTCACTACATAAAAGACCTGTAACATAACCACTATTTTTACCAGTAAGTTATTTTATTTCTAAAAAAAAAATATCATGAAGCTTTTTTCATTTTTAGTCGCGAGCTCAGTATTTTTATTTCCATTTTCCACAGCTTCAACTTCCACCGAGGAGCGAGACGAGAAGGCTCTATATCATAGATGTGGCGACACTTATTTCTCAAGCCATGCAGTCGATGTTACAATCAATGCAGCAAATAGACATCCTCGTGACCCTAATATCCATTCTATAAGATGGGAAACACCTCCTCGAAGCGCAAACAGAGCCACATCTCGATATCGTATTGATGAAAATGGAGATATTTATGGTTCATCATCAGGTAAATAACGTTATAAACACAGTTTCTTATAATTTTGCTGAATAACTGTTGAACAAATTACTAATGATCTAATTTTTTTAATTCCAGAAAAATATTCTATCATGATAAACAAATTTGGCGAAGTTGAAGAGTTTGTTAAAAAGAATTTCAAAGGATTGAGAGGCATAAGTTGTAAAAAATTAACAAGATCAAGACTGGATGATTTCTTAAGACAAAACTATTAAGTGATAGATTGTTAATTATCTTATTATACATAAGTTTTATTATGTTTTTTTGAACATCATTTTGGCTGATTTGAGTACGTAGTAAAATTGAATACAATTCATATGTAAATACTAAAATATTGTATTGTATTTTTTCAAAAAGGGAATTTTATATTAGAAGAAATTTAAAATAAACAAAAAAAATAAGTAAAGGAGAATATGAGCTTAATAATATATTCCAATATTAGGACTAATGAAAACTTGAATTAAGATAATATATCATAAAATATAATATTCATATTCTAATTCTGCATACCTTTTAACTTTACTGTATAAAGAACAAAAATTCCACAATGAGTTACTAATCTCTACTGTACTTGACAATCAAAATTTATATTTTTCGTCGTAAAAATTATAAGTTGTGTATCACTTCATCACTAAATCTTGTAGTCTCCTATTTTGAAATCTTGACGAACCCATTTTCAAATTTCATTCAAGCCTACTTGTAATTTTAGTTTCACTAAATTTCAATGCTAAAGTGCTAAATAGGCAATGTTTTGTTGAAAAGTACCCAGTCAATTCAAAATCATTTTATCAGGCCTATGGCCCAAGATAGCAACTTTAATCAAATTACAACATAATATCGGATAAGATTTGACGATTTATTTTTCTTTAAATATATTGTAGCTTTAAAGTCCTAATAACTTAATCATAAATCATGACCGTTTATATCGTATATACTGTTGAAATTAGTGCTATTTGGTAATGAAGATCATCATGGTCATGGATGGCTAGAAAGACTGAACCCTTGTCTACCATGACCATGATTATTCATACATTGACCAGCCACACATTATTAACTATAAGCAATTAGTCGTGTTATCACTTAGTTATAATATTTAGTATATGTGTAGCACTCTGTATCTTAAGTGGGGGTAATCAACAACTCTCCACTATAGTTGACAGACTCTTCAATCTTCCTACTCGCTTCCTTAGGTGATATTATTCAGAAGCCTAGCCGCTTAAGCTTTAACAAATTCCACATTCCAATATATACGACTTCGACTATCTTTCGGTTGCTTGTGTTTAAATACTGGTGTAGTGGAAAAAATGTTTTGTCTTAAAAGCTGTATCACATGAAGTAATATGAAGTGGCATGAATTAATTGCAGATTAGTCTTGAGTGGAAGTTGTCAACTTCTCTCAATTACAGATAGACCCTACTTACTTTTTTTCAAGAAACTGGAGTTATATGACGTTCTAGGTCTAATATAGATTAGAGTAATTGAAAAAAATATGTTGAGGGTAATTATTACTTCAAAATATTAAAGCTGATTAAGTGTGAGTCACTTGAATTGCCACAAACCAGCCAATATCATTAATTTCAACAGCATAAACGTTTCTCGGCCAACTTTCCCCTACAATAAGCCATTTTCTGACATCCATTATCCATCTCGTTGAAGCACCAGCCTATATTTTTGAGTTTTTTAGTCGTAATAGTAGTAGTAGTAGTAGTAGTAGTAGTAGTAGTAGTAGTAGTAGTAGTAGTAGTAGAAATATTAGCAGTTTTATTTTTTCTGTTTTATTGGGTCTTAGACGATGATTACACTATGGCTCCTCTCTGACCCAGGCCAAATCTTGTACAGAGTTCGTCACTTTTGGGTACTATTAGAAATTGAGCACAATTATTCAATGTTTAATTTCTCAGATGGAGTAACAAGATAATAATGACTATCTCTGATGATGTATTGTCTTGTATCATCACACATGGGTTGTGTTGAATGAAAAATTTCTTAGTTGTCACGCATCATATAAGATAAGCAATGGGCATTTAAATGTATGATGGTAGTTAAGAATAAAAATTTATGGAGACGATAATGTAACTAGAAGATGCTCTACTCATTGTTACAGGATATGCCTAGCTCAATATAGCAAGAGAGCTCGAGCGCTTAAAATAAATAACTAGGTTAAAGGTGTTAGAGCTCTGGTTAACGCGAGATATATTCTTAGACGGGGAAACCTTGATAAAATTAGATCACTTGGTTGATAGCGTGCTCTCGGACCAGTAACTGATAGTCAAGAACACATCAGGGGAAAATTTATCATCAATAAATCTTTTACATCTATGGTAGCAACATCTATAGTACTTTCTCCTTAGAAAATAGGCAGTATTTTGCCATCATCCTTTTTTGCTCTGTTTTGATGTAGCCTTTCACACGTATATGCTTTACATAGGCCTTTGGTGATCCTGATCAGTATTCCACTGAATGTAAGAGTCCCGTTCCAGCCTCTCCAAAATATCGTTTGTAAAATCGATTCATTTAGAATTGACCCGCTGATGGGATCAATCGGCTAACCAGCTGCCACACTTGACTCCTTATTCTAGCCTCATCAAAATATCAAAAGTACCAGCCACATGTTATGGGCTATTGACCCATAGGACCTTATAGAAGTGGCTCGTTTGACAAGCATATGATACAAGTATCAATCGACTAATTAGCCGTCACATTACCCCCTCTTTTTCTTAAACTTGGGCTAATTGTGTCTCTTGGAAATGATTATTTTGTTAATTATTAATATTTATTACTCTTTCGGTTAATTCTTGATAGAATTTTGAATTACCTTTATTTTTTCTTTTCCGTTGGCGTCGACGCTGAACTGTATCAGGCTCTGCCCGACCAACAAATTTACCGGCACTCTCTGTTGATAGTCCGTAATTACTTGAGATTGGCCCGTAATATTTTTCAAAATCGTCCAGTGCTTTTGTGTCTATAATGAACTTTATTGGTTCATACGTTGGATCAGCTTCGCTAACCCATTGCACAAGTGCCTGTCTAAACTTTCCCCGGTCACGATTTACTGTTCTAGCACGCAAGATTGACTCGACTGGGAATTCTTCTGAGCCTTGCTCATCAATTACTGGGGTATTTTGCACATCGTCTTGGACTTGACTCGAGAAAGGGTCTGTTCCTGCTCTTTTCACAAGCTCAACATGAAAACTATTGTGAATGTTACCAGGTACATTCAACTCAACAGTCAACACATCTGGAACTATCGTCACTATGTATTTCGCATGTTGCCATGCTAATTTCTTCGACAGTTGGGCAGTATTGATATTTATTAGGTTAAGCCAAACTTTGTCGCCCACTTTGAGGCGCTCAGGTTGACGTCGCGATAAATTAGCATCGGTCTCGTTGCGCTGTTGTGTAGAAGCCATCGCTGCCTGAGCAAATTCCTGGGAGTATCTAAGCCGCTCAACATATTTTTGCCCTTTGATAACGCATGAGTGACGTAATTTTGGCTGTTTATGTGGAGTTGGTTCCATTAATGGTTCGAAATCATAACCATTTCTAAGGAAAAAGATAATTATTCCTCCAATTGCAGAATTCGAGCGTGAGTTGAGAGCCAGCTGTGCTAGAGGAAGCAAATACATCCAATTATTCTGAGAGTAATATGTAAATGCTCTTCATTACTTATATAGTTCTTGGTTAGCTTTCTCGCTTGCATTCGTCTGTGGATGATATGTTGTCGATAGGCTCTGTTTTATTCCCACTATTTGACAGAAGGTTTTCCAGAAATAGCTAAGCAAGTCACTTCCTCTGTCGCTGGTTAAGTATCTTGGAAACCCAAAGAACTGGTAGTAGCGGTCTACAAACAGTTCAGCGCAATTCTGAGCTTCCATTGAGTCTGTGCCGAAGAAGAATATATCTTTAGACAATTTATCCGTTATAACCATTATATTTATACATCTCTTTGATTTCCGTAAATCCGTCACGAAGTCGATCGTTAGTTTGCTACCGATTTGTTCAGGTATAGGAAGTGACTATAAAAATCCTGCTTTAGCTTCCCGCCACACTTTTGATCGTCCACATACATCGCAATTTCGAACAAAGCGTCGAACGGATTTTCTCATATTAGGCCAGAGCCAACGCCGCAACAACATAACAATCATGGTATCCCGACCAGAGTCACCTGTGAGGTAGCTGTTGTGGGTTCGTTGCATTATGGCTGTTCGTAGAGGCTCGAAGTCAGGTACCAAAATGCGGGTTTCCCGCCCACGAAGGACTTGGTCAGCTGCTACAATAAAATCTGCAATATTTGCTCTTAACTTTATAGAAATATCTGGTGGAAAGACTCTATAACCTTCCCTGACTGAGTTGCGCGCACGTCGCCATTCTTTATCTGCCTCTACGCTTTTTGCCCAGAGGGCCTGAAGTTCATCATCATCGAAAATACTAGCACAGGTTGCCGCATCTTTTGTGTCGAGATTTGATTTTTCAGTGACTTTTTCGATTAAACTTAAGTTTATTGACGGAAGAAGCTGCAAAACACGCCCGGAAATCTGCTCGTCATTCAAATCTGATGGTTTGTCTTGATCTCGTCTTGATAAGGCATCAGATCTTTCACGAGATTCACCTGATTGCCACTCTAGTATATAATTTAATTGTTGCAAAATTTCATTCTATCTGACTTGGCGCTCATTAGTAGACACTTGGTTGCAAAATAACTGAGATTTTTGTGGTCGGTTATTACCTTAAAGGGTTTAGCGACCGATTTTAACTCAGCTTGCCATTCTTTTTCACATGCTACTATCGCTAATAATTCTTTATCATAGATAGAATAGTTAACATCAGCACTACTCAACTTTTGTGAATAAAATGCAACCGGCCGTAACCGTTTTTGCTTATCAACTTGAGATAAACAACTTCTAAGTGCAAACGCTGAACAAACTGCTTCAAGGACTGTTTCCTGCTCCGGATCTCATTGCGCTAGTACTGGCTCTGATGAAATAATATCCTTTAAACGTTCAAAAATTGAGTTTTCCTCCTTACCCTATTTCCATTTCGTGTTTGATTTCGTTAAGTTGACCAGAGGTGCTGTTATTTCTGAAAACTTGTCAACAAGGCATAGATAGAAATTTGAGAGCCCTAGAAACGACCGCACTCCTTTGACAGTCGTTGGGGCCTTCTAATCTATAAAAGTTTTCACTTTTAATGGATTGACAATTATACCCTTGCTTGCTCTAATAATAAAGCCTAGGTATTTAACTTCTTGTTGGAGAAACTCGCACTTATCAATATCTAGGAACAGCCCTACCTTGTCGAGTTTGCCAAGTACACTTCGAACTACTTCCCAGTGCTCTTTCTCGCTTCCATCTGTTTACACTAACACGTCATCCATATAAGCTGTTGCGTTCAGATCTAGATGTTCGCGCAGCTGCTCGTTTATAAAACGCTGAAAGGTTGCTGGTGCATTCATGAGACCAAATGGTATTACCATCCACTCGAAAAGTGCGAGTCTGCAACGAAAGGCAGTCATCCACTCGTCGTCCTCTCTGACTCTTATTCTGTGAAATGCCGATTTAACATCTAATTTTGTAAACCACCGTGCTTTTGCTAATTTTTCTAAGGTTCCTTTAAACAATGGAAGTGGATATCTATCAGGCACCGTGATAGCATTGAGGCCACGGTAGTCTACACAAAATCTTAATCCACCATTCGGTTTTTTTGCAAAGAGAACTGGAGTTACCGCTGGTGAACAACTAGGCCGGATCCATCCCCCTTTTAAAAGATCTGTCAGTGTTTTTCTTAAAACTATTAGCTCTTCTCTTGAAATATTATAAAATGGTCCCCATGGTGGGCTTAATGACTTTCCATCTTCCTGGCGGAGATTTATGGCGTGGTCAAGACCTTTACGCAGAGATGGTAGGTCTTCAGCGCCGGTATCATATGCAAATAGATGGGCGTAGTCCCAAACTGGTTCCGGTAATTATTTTTTTGCTTGTTCCGACGAAAGCCTGTCTTTGCTTCGAAGTGCTTTGCTAATATCCTCCAATGTGGCTTTACAAACGGATCAATTCTCTACCATTGAAGATAAGTCATCTATTGTTGTATATCTTGGACTTGCTATATGTCTCAGGTCTTGTCTCAATCGTCGGACGCTGCTAACAGATCCACCAACTTTTTTCAACACCAAACGTTGCTCTTTAGAATGAATAACTGCATCCTGATCTTCGAGCCATTTCTTTCCCAGAATAATATCATGAGAGCTGTCTGGCACGACAAAAAAGCCACAACTTTGGAGTAACAAATCCATCTAGGTCGAGAAAGTAATATGTCATTGACTTAACGACTGGTTTCTTAGTCGTCAAATTTTCTACTGTTTGAAGTGGGCGAGGGTCTATTGGAATGTGCGGTAGGTTTAATTTTTTTGTTAGGTAGTCACTAATTATTCCAGTACAAAGGCATCCATTATCAATAAGCGCCTGAATCATTGTTGCGTTATTGATTAATGCATTGACGAGAAAGGGTTATGTTGACATTCTAATTTCTTGATTGCCACCTACATTTGGCTCCCGGGTGCGACTATACCTAGGAGCGTCTAGTTTGCCGACTCAATCTCAAGACTATTTTCCAAACAATTTATTTGATCCAGGCTATATACAGAAGGATCAATCTCGGGCAGTGATACTGAGTTTATCTTCACTTAATTTGGTTTTATTTCTAGTAGTAGAGGACACTTCCTACTTGAGCATCCCCGACGTTCACAGCGAAAACAATCCCCTTCCTCCCTAAATTTTGAAAGTTGAGAATTGTTTTTGGCAATTGCTCGCCGTCTTTCACCTCTTGCTACTCCTGAGGTGTTAATACCACCCATAACTAAGTCTCCAGTCTCGTCCAAATCATCTATTTTGGGCTTCTCAGTTCTGTGAGGATTTGACTAGTAATAACCCAGTAGCTGTCCGTAATTATTTGTATAATAATTTTCGTTTCCAGCGTCTTGATTTGACTTAAGCCCGAGATTGGCTTGTGAACGATGACCTTGAGAATGACTTTCAGTTATTTCTAACTGCTGGGCAAATTTGTTAACAATGCGGATCCACTCGCTGAAATTTTCATCGGGAATAAGATGGTTTCCCGCTAGGAGGTGAAAATTTTTTAATTAATTGAACTCCAGAGCATAGATATTTTATTTGTATATGCAGCAAAAAAGTCAGGCTATCTCTGATTATCTTTCATTTTCATGCGGTGTAACTCATCGTTGGCTCTGGAGACTCGGGTCGAATCCATGTTAATTTTGACCAAAAACTCGATGAAGTCTTCCGGATTTCGAGTACCATGAAGACCTCCTGGTTCATAAAAAGAACCTGCTTTCTTAAAAGCTGTTCCTTTTAGTGGATTATAAATCATTAAGAAAGTCCGTGAATTGTCATATCCAAACAAGTTTCAATCCATTCGAAAGATATCTAAAATAGCCGTTCGCCATGCCGAGTAATTTTCCTGGTCACCATGATATATCGGAAGTTTTGTTGGTTTTAGGTTTGTGATCATAGACGGTGGGGGATATTTTTCAATGTGCACTTTTTTTTTTCACATTTTGATGTTGATTTCTTCGCTGAAACTTTTTCAAGTTGTTTTTGCATCCGTAAAAATGCTTCACTTCATATGACTTGAGTATTGGTGTCTATTTGGGGAGCCATTTTAGAATGCGGGTAAATTGAGATTGATAGACTTATCTTTAATACTGACGACGCTTATTCGTATTTAACTTGATAAAAATGACTGAGGAATCTGATTTTACGAAGTATTTGATTTTAGTCATCAGTTGAGCAATTTTACATTCAATTTCCGCAGCTTCAACTTTCATTTCCAAACAAACTAGATAATAGAGTAAGTCTCTTATATTAAAAATGAGAAGATTTTTATTTCTCTACTCAAGCCGATGATGATAAAACATCTAAATCATCTTACAGTTAAAATAGTAAATTTATTTCATTAAAAATGAAATTTTTGCTCCTTTTTATTCTATGAATTTGAATGAGGACTTGGACAAAATGGTTACCAAACAAAACTTCTCACCAAATAATTAGTAAATCGTATTTTTAAGCTATTTGGAGAAATTAATTTAATTTACAAAAATAATGATAATTTTAACCCATTTTTTTATAAAAAAAACAAAACCTACTTTGTGAAATTTTCGCATTTTCCAACACTACTCTTGGACAATGTGATAAATCTGTCATACATCAATTTAATTAAAACATTTTACAAACTTAAGGTTTTGATAAATATAGAGTAAAAGAGATTTCAATAATATGTTTGCAAGCATGAAAGCAGAGGCATTGCTGGGAGTGAAAATATATCTTTTTCAAATACTTTCTCTGTCGTAGTGGTAAGCAAAATCTATTTATCTAGTCTTTAATGAAATCATGCCCTCAGCAGTAGCAGAAGCGCTTTGAATATTTGTCAGCATTAGTAGCCTATCATTGCCCATTAGATCATCTTTCTCATGATGATAAAAGGGAAAACATTTAATCCCATGAGGCGAGCTTTCAAGTCTTTGGCAACGCAATTTACTTGGACTCGGCAGTAGAAATAGTGACTTATTTCTACTTTTCTTGATTGATAACTAACTGGTCAAACTCCAAAACAAGCATAAAATAACTCACTGATTAATTGGAGGTTATATCAGATTCAAAATAAGTATCAGAAAAAATTTGTAGCTCGAAGCTTAGGTGAGATTTTATATTTGATAGTGTGCCGATTTTTTAAGTAATTTAGTAATGAGAGGTTATTATCAAGTAACAGAAATTTCTGCATATACCAGCCCAGTGGCACTGAAAATAACATGAATTGTATTCACCAAGATGTGACATAGAAACGGAACTGTTAGGCCTGGGTACTCTTCGACGCATAACCAAGACTACCACTAGCGCTAGAGTTGGCCGATTCGTCAGCCAAAGTCTTCTTTACCTAGTAAATAAAATCAGCAAAAGTTTTGTCACAAATTGATAAGTAATGCACATAAACATCTATGACTAGTTGTTAAAATGAGTGAGTGTAAATTTTTTGTTCCGAGGACGAGTTATTGAATTTAAACAAAACTTTGTTGAATCAAGCATATCATACAATGTTTTACCAGATTGTTTGATGCCATACAGGGTATTGTTAACACATACATGATTTAACTCACCCATAACTTATGATGGGGTCATTTAAAAAAACTTCTGGGTTTTTCTTAAGGTGTGCAATTTTTCTATCGGCTTGTTCTATTTCCCAAACAGAGTAAGCAGAGAAAATATAAAAAAGAATCAGAAGAGAATCCATTAAAAAAGTGGGAGGATATTTTTTGAGGTAATAAACACCATAAATTTGATTCAAGTCCTGAGAAACAAGGCTAGCTTTAAACAAACCAACTGATTCTTCAGTATAAGCACAACAAGATACCATGAGTCTCCGACCGTCAAGAATATGAGTAACAGGAATATAAATAAAACATATTTTGACAAATAATTAAGCTCCTACTAGATGGCAGCTTTCCATTTCACTTAGTCTTACTTTTCGATAGCTGCTGTGAATGTCTTGGATATTGTCACATTTTCCCCGACAAATAAAAATTTAAGACTTAGGTTGCCACGCTGATCAAGACCATATGTGCTCTGGTGTCTGACAATCCCCCCTCAGTAGGGCAGTAATATAGATATTATCAAAGTGTTATAGATATGATAGAGGAAGAGAAGGTAAAACAGAGGGATTCAAAAAAAAATAGGTGGAGACATATGTTCACCTGGAAATATTTGTTAACAGCTGGCATTGACTTGATGCAGGTATAAGCTTGCTTGAGTAGTTAAATTGAACTGAGACTAAAAAGTTTAAAATGTTGTAGAGAACATGGATAGTTCCTGTTGCTGACTAATCAATACGTGCATAG
>JAHYSP010000227.1:263-11807 GCA_019455505.1 Pleochaeta shiraiana
TTAACAAATATTTCCAGGTGAACATATGTCTCCACCTATTTTTTTTTGAATCCCTCTGTTTTACCTTCTCTTCCTCTATCATATCTATAACACTTTGATAATATCTATATTACTGCCCTACTGAGGGGGGATTGTCAGACACCAGAGCACATATGGTCTTGATCAGCGTGGCAACCTAAGTCTTAAATTTTTATTTGTCGGGGAAAATGTGACAATATCCAAGACATTCACAGCAGCTATCGAAAAGTAAGACTAAGTGAAATGGAAAGCTGCCATCTAGTAGGAGCTTAATTATTTGTCAAAATATGTTTTATTTATATTCCTGTTACTCATATTCTTGACGGTCGGAGACTCATGGTATCTTGTTGTGCTTATACTGAAGAATCAGTTGGTTTGTTTAAAGCTAGCCTTGTTTCTCAGGACTTGAATCAAATTTATGGTGTTTATTACCTCAAAAAATATCCTCCCACTTTTTTAATGGATTCTCTTCTGATTCTTTTTTATATTTTCTCTGCTTACTCTGTTTGGGAAATAGAACAAGCCGATAGAAAAATTGCACACCTTAAGAAAAACCCAGAAGTTTTTTTAAATGACCCCATCATAAGTTATGGGTGAGTTAAATCATGTATGTGTTAACAATACCCTGTATGGCATCAAACAATCTGGTAAAACATTGTATGATATGCTTGATTCAACAAAGTTTTGTTTAAATTCAATAACTCGTCCTCGGAACAAAAAATTTACACTCACTCATTTTAACAACTAGTCATAGATGTTTATGTGCATTACTTATCAATTTGTGACAAAACTTTTGCTGATTTTATTTACTAGGTAAAGAAGACTTTGGCTGACGAATCGGCCAACTCTAGCGCTAGTGGTAGTCTTGGTTATGCGTCGAAGAGTACCCAGGCCTAACAGTTCCGTTTCTATGTCACATCTTGGTGAATACAATTCATGTTATTTTCAGTGCCACTGGGCTGGTATATGCAGAAATTTCTGTTACTTGATAATAACCTCTCATTACTAAATTACTTAAAAAATCGGCACACTATCAAATATAAAATCTCACCTAAGCTTCGAGCTACAAATTTTTTCTGATACTTATTTTGAATCTGATATAACCTCCAATTAATCAGTGAGTTATTTTATGCTTGTTTTGGAGTTTGACCAGTTAGTTATCAATCAAGAAAAGTAGAAATAAGTCACTATTTCTACTGCCGAGTCCAAGTAAATTGCGTTGCCAAAGACTTGAAAGCTCGCCTCATGGGATTAAATGTTTTCCCTTTTATCATCATGAGAAAGATGATCTAATGGGCAATGATAGGCTACTAATGCTGACAAATATTCAAAGCGCTTCTGCTACTGCTGAGGGCATGATTTCATTAAAGACTAGATAAATAGATTTTGCTTACCACTACGACAGAGAAAGTATTTGAAAAAGATATATTTTCACTCCCAGCAATGCCTCTGCTTTCATGCTTGCAAACATATTATTGAAATCTCTTTTACTCTATATTTATCAAAACCTTAAGTTTGTAAAATGTTTTAATTAAATTGATGTATGACAGATTTATCACATTGTCCAAGAGTAGTGTTGGAAAATGCGAAAATTTCACAAAGTAGGTTTTGTTTTTTTTATAAAAAAATGGGTTAAAATTATCATTATTTTTGTAAATTAAATTAATTTCTCCAAATAGCTTAAAAATACGATTTACTAATTATTTGGTGAGAAGTTTTGTTTGGTAACCATTTTGTCCAAGTCCTCATTCAAATTCATAGAATAAAAAGGAGCAAAAATTTCATTTTTAATGAAATAAATTTACTATTTTAACTGTAAGATGATTTAGATGTTTTATCATCATCGGCTTGAGTAGAGAAATAAAAATCTTCTCATTTTTAATATAAGAGACTTACTCTATTATCTAGTTTGTTTGGAAATGAAAGTTGAAGCTGCGGAAATTGAATGTAAAATTGCTCAACTGATGACTAAAATCAAATACTTCGTAAAATCAGATTCCTCAGTCATTTTTATCAAGTTAAATACGAATAAGCGTCGTCAGTATTAAAGATAAGTCTATCAATCTCAATTTACCCGCATTCTAAAATGGCTCCCCAAATAGACACCAATACTCAAGTCATATGAAGTGAAGCATTTTTACGGATGCAAAAACAACTTGAAAAAGTTTCAGCGAAGAAATCAACATCAAAATGTGAAAAAAAAAAGTGCACATTGAAAAATATCCCCCACCGTCTATGATCACAAACCTAAAACCAACAAAACTTCCGATATATCATGGTGACCAGGAAAATTACTCGGCATGGCGAACGGCTATTTTAGATATCTTTCGAATGGATTGAAACTTGTTTGGATATGACAATTCACGGACTTTCTTAATGATTTATAATCCACTAAAAGGAACAGCTTTTAAGAAAGCAGGTTCTTTTTATGAACCAGGAGGTCTTCATGGTACTCGAAATCCGGAAGACTTCATCGAGTTTTTGGTCAAAATTAACATGGATTCGACCCGAGTCTCCAGAGCCAACGATGAGTTACACCGCATGAAAATGAAAGATAATCAGAGATAGCCTGACTTTTTTGCTGCATATACAAATAAAATATCTATGCTCTGGAGTTCAATTAATTAAAAAATTTTCACCTCCTAGCGGGAAACCATCTTATTCCCGATGAAAATTTCAGCGAGTGGATCCGCATTGTTAACAAATTTGCCCAGCAGTTAGAAATAACTGAAAGTCATTCTCAAGGTCATCGTTCACAAGCCAATCTCGGGCTTAAGTCAAATCAAGACGCTGGAAACGAAAATTATTATACAAATAATTACGGACAGCTACTGGGTTATTACTAGTCAAATCCTCACAGAACTGAGAAGCCCAAAATAGATGATTTGGACGAGACTGGAGACTTAGTTATGGGTGGTATTAACACCTCAGGAGTAGCAAGAGGTGAAAGACGGCGAGCAATTGCCAAAAACAATTCTCAACTTTCAAAATTTAGGGAGGAAGGGGATTGTTTTCGCTGTGAACGTCGGGGATGCTCAAGTAGGAAGTGTCCTCTACTACTAGAAATAAAACCAAATTAAGTGAAGATAAACTCAGTATCACTGCCCGAGATTGATCCTTCTGTATATAGCCTGGATCAAATAAATTGTTTGGAAAATAGTCTTGAGATTGAGTCGGCAAACTAGACGCTCCTAGGTATAGTCGCACCCGGGAGCCAAATGTAGGTGGCAATCAAGAAATTAGAATGTCAACATAACCCTTTCTCGTCAATGCATTAATCAATAACGCAACAATGATTCAGGCGCTTATTGATAATGGATGCCTTTGTACTGGAATAATTAGTGACTACCTAACAAAAAAATTAAACCTACCGCACATTCCAATAGACCCTCGCCCACTTCAAACAGTAGAAAATTTGACGACTAAGAAACCAGTCGTTAAGTCAATGACATATTACTTTCTCGACCTAGATGGATTTGTTACTCCAAAGTTGTGGCTTTTTTGTCGTGCCAGACAGCTCTCATGATATTATTCTGGGAAAGAAATGGCTCGAAGATCAGGATGCAGTTATTCATTCTAAAGAGCAACGTTTGGTGTTGAAAAAAGTTGGTGGATCTGTTAGCAGCGTCCGACGATTGAGACAAGACCTGAGACATATAGCAAGTCCAAGATATACAACAATAGATGACTTATCTTCAATGGTAGAGAATTGATCCGTTTGTAAAGCCACATTGGAGGATATTAGCAAAGCACTTCGAAGCAAAGACAGGCTTTCGTCGGAACAAGCAAAAAAATAATTACCGGAACCAGTTTGGGACTACGCCCATCTATTTGCATATGATACCGGCGCTGAAGACCTACCATCTCTGCGTAAAGGTCTTGACCACGCCATAAATCTCCGCCAGGAAGATGGAAAGTCATTAAGCCCACCATGGGGACCATTTTATAATATTTCAAGAGAAGAGCTAATAGTTTTAAGAAAAACACTGACAGATCTTTTAAAAGGGGGATGGATCCGGCCTAGTTGTTCACCAGCGGTAACTCCAGTTCTCTTTGCAAAAAAACCGAATGGTGGATTAAGATTTTGTGTAGACTACCGTGGCCTCAATGCTATCACGGTGCCTGATAGATATCCACTTCCATTGTTTAAAGGAACCTTAGAAAAATTAGCAAAAGCACGGTGGTTTACAAAATTAGATGTTAAATCGGCATTTCACAGAATAAGAGTCAGAGAGGACGACGAGTGGATGACTGCCTTTCGTTGCAGACTCGCACTTTTCGAGTGGATGGTAATACCATTTGGTCTCATGAATGCACCAGCAACCTTTCAGCGTTTTATAAACGAGCAGCTGCGCGAACATCTAGATCTGAACGCAACAGCTTATATGGATGACGTGTTAGTGTAAACAGATGGAAGCGAGAAAGAGCACTGGGAAGTAGTTCGAAGTGTACTTGGCAAACTCGACAAGGTAGGGCTGTTCCTAGATATTGATAAGTGCGAGTTTCTCCAACAAGAAGTTAAATACCTAGGCTTTATTATTAGAGCAAGCAAGGGTATAATTGTCAATCCATTAAAAGTGAAAACTTTTATAGATTAGAAGGCCCCAACGACTGTCAAAGGAGTGCGGTCGTTTCTAGGGCTCTCAAATTTCTATCTATGCCTTGTTGACAAGTTTTCAGAAATAACAGCACCTCTGGTCAACTTAACGAAATCAAACACGAAATGGAAATAGGGTAAGGAGGAAAACTCAATTTTTGAACGTTTAAAGGATATTATTTCATCAGAGCCAGTACTAGCGCAATGAGATCCGGAGCAGGAAACAGTCCTTGAAGCAGTTTGTTCAGCGTTTGCACTTAGAAGTTGTTTATCTCAAGTTGATAAGCAAAAACGGTTACGGCCGGTTGCATTTTATTCACAAAAGTTGAGTAGTGCTGATGTTAACTATTCTATCTATGATAAAGAATTATTAGCGATAGTAGCATGTGAAAAAGAATGGCAAGCTGAGTTAAAATCGGTCGCTAAACCCTTTAAGGTAATAACCGACCACAAAAATCTCAGTTATTTTGCAACCAAGTGTCTACTAATGAGCGCCAAGTCAGATAGAATGAAATTTTGCAACAATTAAATTATATACTAGAGTGGCAATCAGGTGAATCTCGTGAAAGATCTGATGCCTTATCAAGACGAGATCAAGACAAACCATCAGATTTGAATGACGAGCAGATTTCCGGGCGTGTTTTGCAGCTTCTTCCGTCAATAAACTTAAGTTTAATCGAAAAAGTCACTGAAAAATCAAATCTCGACACAAAAGATGCGGCAACCTGTGCTAGTATTTTCGATGATGATGAACTTCAGGCCCTCTGGGCAAAAAGCGTAGAGGCAGATAAAGAATGGCGACGTGCGCGCAACTCAGTCAGGGAAGGTTATAGAGTCTTTCCACCAGATATTTCTATAAAGTTAAGAGCAAATATTGCAGATTTTATTGTAGCAGCTGACCAAGTCCTTCGTGGGCGGGAAACCCGCATTTTGGTACCTGACTTCGAGCCTCTACGAACAGCCATAATGCAACGAACCCACAACAGCTACCTCACAGGTGACTCTGGTCGGGATACCATGATTGTTATGTTGTTGCGGCGTTGGCTCTGGCCTAATATGAGAAAATCCGTTCGACGCTTTGTTCGAAATTGCGATGTATGTGGACGATCAAAAGTGTGGCGGGAAGCTAAAGCAGGATTTTTATAGTCACTTCCTATACCTGAACAAATCGGTAGCAAACTAACGATCGACTTCGTGACGGATTTACGGAAATCAAAGAGATGTATAAATATAATGGTTATAACGGATAAATTGTCTAAAGATATATTCTTCTTCGGCACAGACTCAATGGAAGCTCAGAATTGCGCTGAACTGTTTGTAGACCGCTACTACCAGTTCTTTGGGTTTCCAAGATACTTAACCAGCGACAGAGGAAGTGACTTGCTTAGCTATTTCTGGAAAACCTTCTGTCAAATAGTGGGAATAAAACAGAGCCTATCGACAACATATCATCCACAGACGAATGCAAGCGAGAAAGCTAACCAAGAACTATATAAGTAATGAAGAGCATTTACATATTACTCTCAGAATAATTGGATGTATTTGCTTCCTCTAGCACAGCTGGCTCTCAACTCACGCTCGAATTCTGCAATTGGAGGAATAATTATCTTTTTCCTTAGAAATGGTTATGATTTCGAACCATTAATGGAACCAACTCCACATAAACAGCCAAAATTACGTCACTCATGCGTTATCAAAGGGCAAAAATATGTTGAGCGGCTTAGATACTCCCAGGAATTTGCTCAGGCAGCGATGGCTTCTACACAACAGCGCAACGAGACCGATGCTAATTTATCGCGACGTCAACCTGAGCGCCTCAAAGTGGGCGACAAAGTTTGGCTTAACCTAATAAATATCAATACTGCCCAACTGTCGAAGAAATTAGCATGGCAACATGCGAAATACATAGTGACGATAGTTCCAGATGTGTTGACTGTTGAGTTGAATGTACCTGGTAACATTCACAATAGTTTTCATGTTGAGCTTGTGAAAAGAGCAGGAACAGACCCTTTCTCGAGTCAAGTCCAAGACGATGTGCAAAATACCCCAGTAATTGATGAGCAAGGCTCAGAAGAATTCCCAGTCGAGTCAATCTTGCGTGCTAGAACAGTAAATCGTGACCGGGGAAAGTTTAGACAGGCACTTGTGCAATGGGTTAGCGAAGCTGATCCAACGTATGAACCAATAAAGTTCATTATAGACACAAAAGCACTGGACGATTTTGAAAAATATTACGGGCCAATCTCAAGTAATTACGGACTATCAACAGAGAGTGCCGGTAAATTTGTTGGTCGGGCAGAGCCTGATACAGTTCAGCGTCGACGCCAACGGAAAAGAAAAAATAAAGGTAATTCAAAATTCTATCAAGAATTAACCGAAAGAGTAATAAATATTAATAATTAACAAAATAATCATTTCCAAGAGACACAATTAGCCCAAGTTTAAGAAAAAGAGGGGGTAATGTGACGGCTAATTAGTCGATTGATACTTGTATCATATGCTTGTCAAACGAGCCACTTCTATAAGGTCCTATGGGTCAATAGCCCATAACATGTGGCTGGTACTTTTGATATTTTGATGAGGCTAGAATAAGGAGTCAAGTGTGGCAGCTGGTTAGCCGATTGATCCCATCAGCGGGTCAATTCTAAATGAATCGATTTTACAAACGATATTTTGGAGAGGCTGGAACGGGACTCTTACATTCAGTGGAATACTGATCAGGATCACCAAAGGCCTATGTAAAGCATATACGTGTGAAAGGCTACATCAAAACAGAGCAAAAAAGGATGATGGCAAAATACTGCCTATTTTCTAAGGAGAAAGTACTATAGATGTTGCTACCATAGATGTAAAAGATTTATTGATGATAAATTTTCCCCTGATGTGTTCTTGACTATCAGTTACTGGTCCGAGAGCACGCTATCAACCAAGTGATCTAATTTTATCAAGGTTTCCCCGTCTAAGAATATATCTCGCGTTAACCAGAGCTCTAACACCTTTAACCTAGTTATTTATTTTAAGCGCTCGAGCTCTCTTGCTATATTGAGCTAGGCATATCCTGTAACAATGAGTAGAGCATCTTCTAGTTACATTATCGTCTCCATAAATTTTTATTCTTAACTACCATCATACATTTAAATGCCCATTGCTTATCTTATATGATGCGTGACAACTAAGAAATTTTTCATTCAACACAACCCATGTGTGATGATACAAGACAATACATCATCAGAGATAGTCATTATTATCTTGTTACTCCATCTGAGAAATTAAACATTGAATAATTGTGCTCAATTTCTAATAGTACCCAAAAGTGACGAACTCTGTACAAGATTTGGCCTGGGTCAGAGAGGAGCCATAGTGTAATCATCGTCTAAGACCCAATAAAACAGAAAAAATAAAACTGCTAATATTTCTACTACTACTACTACTACTACTACTACTACTACTACTACTACTACTACTACTACTATTACGACTAAAAAACTCAAAAATATAGGCTGGTGCTTCAACGAGATGGATAATGGATGTCAGAAAATGGCTTATTGTAGGGGAAAGTTGGCCGAGAAACGTTTATGCTGTTGAAATTAATGATATTGGCTGGTTTGTGGCAATTCAAGTGACTCACACTTAATCAGCTTTAATATTTTGAAGTAATAATTACCCTCAACATATTTTTTTCAATTACTCTAATCTATATTAGACCTAGAACGTCATATAACTCCAGTTTCTTGAAAAAAAGTAAGTAGGGTCTATCTGTAATTGAGAGAAGTTGACAACTTCCACTCAAGACTAATCTGCAATTAATTCATGCCACTTCATATTACTTCATGTGATACAGCTTTTAAGACAAAACATTTTTTCCACTACACCAGTATTTAAACACAAGCAACCGAAAGATAGTCGAAGTCGTATATATTGGAATGTGGAATTTGTTAAAGCTTAAGCGGCTAGGCTTCTGAATAATATCACCTAAGGAAGCGAGTAGGAAGATTGAAGAGTCTGTCAACTATAGTGGAGAGTTGTTGATTACCCCCACTTAAGATACAGAGTGCTACACATATACTAAATATTATAACTAAGTGATAACACGACTAATTGCTTATAGTTAATAATGTGTGGCTGGTCAATGTATGAATAATCATGGTCATGGTAGACAAGGGTTCAGTCTTTCTAGCCATCCATGACCATGATGATCTTCATTACCAAATAGCACTAATTTCAACAGTATATACGATATAAACGGTCATGATTTATGATTAAGTTATTAGGACTTTAAAGCTACAATATATTTAAAGAAAAATAAATCGTCAAATCTTATCCGATATTATGTTGTAATTTGATTAAAGTTGCTATCTTGGGCCATAGGCCTGATAAAATGATTTTGAATTGACTGGGTACTTTTCAACAAAACATTGCCTATTTAGCACTTTAGCATTGAAATTTAGTGAAACTAAAATTACAAGTAGGCTTGAATGAAATTTGAAAATGGGTTCGTCAAGATTTCAAAATAGGAGACTACAAGATTTAGTGATGAAGTGATACACAACTTATAATTTTTACGACGAAAAATATAAATTTTGATTGTCAAGTACAGTAGAGATTAGTAACTCATTGTGGAATTTTTGTTCTTTATACAGTAAAGTTAAAAGGTATGCAGAATTAGAATATGAATATTATATTTTATGATATATTATCTTAATTCAAGTTTTCATTAGTCCTAATATTGGAATATATTATTAAGCTCATATTCTCCTTTACTTATTTTTTTTGTTTATTTTAAATTTCTTCTAATATAAAATTCCCTTTTTGAAAAAATACAATACAATATTTTAGTATTTACATATGAATTGTATTCAATTTTACTACGTACTCAAATCAGCCAAAATGATGTTCAAAAAAACATAATAAAACTTATGTATAATAAGATAATTAACAATCTATCACTTAATAGTTTTGTCTTAAGAAATCATCCAGTCTTGATCTTGTTAATTTTTTACAACTTATGCCTCTCAATCCTTTGAAATTCTTTTTAACAAACTCTTCAACTTCGCCAAATTTGTTTATCATGATAGAATATTTTTCTGGAATTAAAAAAATTAGATCATTAGTAATTTGTTCAACAGTTATTCAGCAAAATTATAAGAAACTGTGTTTATAACGTTATTTACCTGATGATGAACCATAAATATCTCCATTTTCATCAATACGATATCGAGATGTGGCTCTGTTTGCGCTTCGAGGAGGTGTTTCCCATCTTATAGAATGGATATTAGGGTCACGAGGATGTCTATTTGCTGCATTGATTGTAACATCGACTGCATGGCTTGAGAAATAAGTGTCGCCACATCTATGATATAGAGCCTTCTCGTCTCGCTCCTCGGTGGAAGTTGAAGCTGTGGAAAATGGAAATAAAAATACTGAGCTCGCGACTAAAAATGAAAAAAGCTTCATGATATTTTTTTTTTAGAAATAAAATAACTTACTGGTAAAAATAGTGGTTATGTTACAGGTCTTTTATGTAGTGAGCAATGTGCTATTATATTTTTACAATCTCAAATTGTTATCTCAAACTAATAATGCAAAAAGAAGGAGACGGCGATATGAAAGTAATTATGCCCCTACTAAACAAGACTTTATCATCATCACGCTTGTCTTGGTCTAAACTAATTAAAGAGATAAATTAATTAATAATTGTGTCATAATCTTGGGTTTTGGAATATTTTTCCTCCGTAACTAATGAATTTACCTGAAGTTTCCCCAGAGTCACGAGTAATGTCTTAATATTAGTCTGTTATTACTGGACATTTTAATTTTTATGTTTAATTATTTCAGCCTTAATTTCGAGGGTAAGATTTTTCTCGTTTACAGGGTCTCGAGGGTAAATTGACAAACACTGTCATTATAAGCATTTTTTCTGCCAATCATTATATGAATTAGGCAGTTTAGCATAATAATTTCTCATAAGCGAGGAATAATTCGGTCAAGCACCGAACTCTAAATTTGCAATTTTGTGTGTGAATTTCTTGGCGTCAATGATGAACATACACGCTCTTCTCCTCATAGTCTACACCTTTTCTCCACTTCTAACTATGCTTTTTCTAAATGGGACAGTTTTTATGCAGGATTAAAATTCCATTCTTTATTTTTTTTTCATTTTTTTCGTCGATAACTCTGGAAAACTATTTACACATATTTTTGTCCTTAGACTTTAGACTACCGTTAACTTCCATTTCCTTCTTATATCTTGTCTACAAGTTACCAATAAGTAGCCTCAGCTTATTCTCCGTTGGGCTGTCATACCATGCTTCAAGCACATTAGGTCGAATCTCAGCTCGACTCCGCTGGCTCCCACGCTCGAACTCTTGATATTTTTCTTGTATGAAGGCTTTCATCATGCTCCCTTCATTTTCAATGGAGTTAAAGTATCGTGTTCTGATTTGCGATACTTGTATTGGTACTTAACAGTTCGTTTTGCTAATAGATAATTAATTAATGGATGGGTGATGCAAATCAGTAAGTACGTATGAAGGAAAATATGGAAACGAATTGATTGGAAATAGTGAGAATTGAAGTGGGAGAGAATTGTGGAAAAATAAGGAATTGCGTGCAGTTATTCATATGGGAATTTAACCCTCTATATTATGTAGATTATCTATGCCACCCCCTGAATAGCTCCAATCCACCTCACTAGCGTGCTACGTCCTGTTACCTCTGCCACCCTGTAGTTCTCCTGTATCATGTGATCACTTGATTCATAAAAGACTATAAGTGCTATACAACCACTCATAGTTGCTCGAGTGAATACACTGACTCCGCCGGGAAGGCAAACATACTTAAGAAAACTTTATTAGGAAGAAGAACGATAGAAGAAGACATTTTGTGGGACCCGTTGCCGGGCGAGCCATACGCCAGGTTGGATATATTTG
>JAHYSP010000229.1:5411-21435 GCA_019455505.1 Pleochaeta shiraiana
CTGGTGCATTTACCCACTGTGTCATGTGTATCTGGTAGAATAAAGAACAGTTTATCCGAAACAGTCAAAGACACAGATGCTATATTCAATGTCAAGATTTTTTTTTTTTGGAGAATCAGCGGTTTCTGATTTAATAGGGCATTAAGACATCTCATCTATTCAAATATTTCAAAATTAAAGTTCCGAAGTGGTATTTTCATGACAAGTTCTATATTTTCGATGGCCTTCCGCCGACTCTTAAGCAAAAAAATACACGGGCCCTGAGATCATAAAATTCGTCCTTCCCGACTTACTTCTTAAACTACATTGAGAACTTATCAATCTTAATGTCTCTGTCATTCTTTTATTACAATTTTCTATAGAGTTTGCCCATACAAGCCGGTTTATCATGTGGATGTCAGCGAGGCATGGTTTATTGAGTGAGTGACGTGAGTGCATATCAAAACAGAGACTTGATTTTAAACCCTCAAAATTGTCAGTCCTGAGGATAGTTGGAGAAAGGATAGTTGGAGAGAGGAAACCGTTGAGATTGTGGGGGAAATTAGTCAATTATTTGATATTCACTATAATCAACTATATGGTTCAGATGGCGTAAATCCCATGCCATCATTCTTTCGAAGACTTTATGGTACAGATTAGATTGTAAGGTGAGTAAACCCTAAGTATGTATGTATTGGGGTATGAATTTCTGATTTGGGCGAGTAGTGAAGTTGTCTACAACTGTCAGTAAGCGGTATATGGACAGCGGGACTAGAGCAAGGCTAGGATAACAGTGTTCAGGCTAAGGATGCCATCCTACATTATACAAGATATAGATACTGTCACGGGCTGTCGCCTATTTCTGTTGGAATCGGAGCTAAACCGATTTTCTTGATGACGCCATTCCTGATTTGGTTAAATTCGGAAGAAATAGTTAACGCTCAGAACCAGCCGCTTAAGTAACGACATAACGCGATGCGTGTATTTAAACAAATTAATTTCCTTGATTCTCTGATTTGTCTCCTAAGATAGAATGTAACTTTATTCTAGACATACGTTTGCGGATAGCCACCGTAGTAATCCCGTTACAGATACATGACAACTCGGCCAAAATGCCAGACCAGAATCATAGAACACTCTGATTCGGGTTATCTCCACATATATACAATGCAAAATTCAATCCTTACAACAACAGAAGTTCCTAATCGGTCACTTAGGCCTGGAACATGGCGTGGTATATAAACATTGGAAGGATCGCAAAGTCACAGGGCCACTCATGTTCCGCTCTCATTCACAATGTATTTCTGAACAAAAAGTCCAAGGGTAGCTCAATATTGCACATTCACTATCCCACCCAATGCTGGAACAAATTATTCAACTATTACTCTTGACTTTACATAAAGCCAAAGTTCAATAGAACACTCATAAGACTTTTTTCATTGTGATGTAGGTTTATTATGTAATATTACAAATTTGTTGAATTGCCAAAATATATTTGGCCTTTTTCAAAGAGTCAGCTGGTTGATTCTTGGAGGATACGTAAATGATTTCGATGCACCACTTTTCGTATTGATCTTAGTAGAAATTGTTTCTAAAGGCGACATGTTTAGACCGTCTGTGCTTATCGTGATTTCTGACGAGTGAGATAACTCATTTATTATCCAACTTTAGACTCGTCCATTTTGACTTTTCTGTACTGTTAAGGACGCCAAATTCTTCAGGTAATGATTTTACACATAGGAGCTTTCTACAAGTTTTCCAGCAGATGGACCTTGTTAAAGACTCCTTAAAGTACCCCAAGTGAACAGTGTTTGGGGGGCGTTCTGGGGCAGATTCCAGTGAAAATTTTGTGGCTTTCAGCCATTTGGTCAATTTTTTCGCGCCTTGTGTCGAGCCAAAGAAGTAGGAAGTTTTATTTGCAAATATCCTGGGGATCCTTGGAAGCCTATGGGGCGGGGTAGCCTGCATTGTAATACATGGTTTGGGAATTTTCGGTCATCACAACTGCAGTCGTTATGCGAATCTTCGTGATTAAACCGTTCATGGTACGAGGCAAAGTCTCCATGCCCAAAGCGGGCGGCGTAAATGCGAGACGAAGACCCTGGGTAGGTTCAATTCTCCAGGGCAGCTTTCAGAGATCCCGGTAAGACTAAGGTGCGTTTTGTTCCCAGTAATTCTTTATGGCAGTGGATATTTTCTCTTTAGCTCAGCGTTTCGTAACGCCTAAAGATAGAGAGACAGGAGGAGGGGACGGCATTGTCATCGCCTTTTTCGCGGCCTGATCTGCTAGGTTATTTTTTCAGATGCCGGCATGACTGGGGATCTATCGAACTTCGATTTTATCCGGAACAGTGTGAGGAAGACGTACCCGTTGAGGCCAGGTGGCGGCCTTGTTGGTGAAAGAGCTCTTGCGAGGAGCAGACAGGACATGACAGGAGGCGGCGGGCTACTTCCAAGTTGTCTATAAGGACCCAGAGATTATCAGCGAATCTTGTCGATGGCAGTGACAAGTTTAGATTTAGTGCATGTAGGGCGGCGGTGGCTTCGGCGTCAAAAATTTCCAGCGTAGGGCTAAGAGGGATAGGTCTTCTGAGAATGACCCGGTACACTTGCATCACAACTATTCCGGCTCCTACTTGGGGGCAAGAATCTGACTCTAATCGTCTGCCGTTTGAATAAGCGACTAGATCTTGGAATGGAATTTTCCCGGAGCCTCGGAAGAGAGACCGGGAGACTCGCTTAATTCTAGCGTTTCAGCCTTTTTGGTTGTGCCATGAGGAGAGAATAAGGGAATCTATGAACTCTACTTCAGGGAGGCTGAGGATTCCAATAGAGAAGCGAGAGATACGCCTTCGGTGTTGTAAGGCCCATTGAGCCCGGCGACACAGGGGATGTCATTGGTCCAGACGGTGGGTAAGTAGAGCAGCCTGACGTAGTCTTGCGTCCAGCTGGATTTCAGGGGGGAAGAGTCCGGATTCGCGAAATAGGGTAGGCGTTGGCGTCGTTCGGAAGACCGGGAAGATTGCTCTAGCACTGGTAAGGGCTAATCGGCGCAGTAAGGATATATGTTCTTCCACTCGGTTTGAGACTGTGGCTTTATGTGGTGTTGATCTATGTCGTCCAGGCCACCAGGTTTCGGCGCTGTAGTATGCGATAGGCATTAGGCAGGCGATTACCGCTGGGCGGAGCAGATTCGGTGAAGCTCCAGAGGGTTGTATTACCTAGACTTCAGAGGGCGTTTGCTACCTTTATAGCCTTACTAGCGATAATGTTGACGTACCATTTGAAAGATAGTTTCTTGTCGAAATAGACACCAAGCCATCATGTATACGGGAGAGTGATATCTTCGGCGATTGAGAATTCCCAGTAAGTGATACATGGTGTGGAGCCAGGAATTTTGTCTACGTGACGGCGCGAGAAGTGTTGGAGTTCTGTGTTGTTGGGGTCGAAAGTAATTCCCTCTTCCTGACCCCACTTTAAGGTTTCCTTCAGCGCTTCCGTTAGCGAAATACAACTCTCTTGAAGCGAATTTCAGGTCTCTAGTATTGCTACGTCGTCATCGTAGCCGAATCTGAGAGAGATACTACCCATCTTAAAAAGCGGAGCGATGTAGAGCATGGACAGTATTGGGGGAATAGGGGAGCCCTGAGGGAAGCCGCAGTTTATCTGTTGTGGAGGGATAGCGGTCGAGATCTCGTCAATTACAGGGGCGGTATTTCCGGCACTGAGTACTGAGTCTCTGACTTCTTGGCGGGTTAGCGGAGGAAAGGGTATCGCCCGTGATGGAGCTGTGGGAGCGTCCAGGAGTATATCATCTACTTGAGCGAGGTTTGTCAATAGGTTTTCCGCAAGTACTACTCTCTTCTCGGCCACACTTGTTGCCAGAGGCTTTTCTGGGGATCTAGGGTCTTTGAGCGGCGGTGAGCGAAATGAGCCCATAGTTTTGTGCCATTTGGACATGCCAAATATGTCCTTGGCTGTGCTGGCATTCCCAACCTTGTTCAAATAGAATTAGTTCTTCGCTTCCTTAATGGTCCTCCGATATACTCTCCTTGCCTCTGAAAATTCTTCGTCTGTTAATGGATTCCTTATGAGTGTCCTGTATCTCTGGTGGGCGAGCTTGCAGGAGTTGTCCCACCATGGGTTGCCTTTCCCATGCCCAAGAGAGCAGCGAGCCGACCCAGAGTACGCCGGGCGAATTGTTTCTTTATGATTTAGGGCGAGTCCATCTAGATCGACCGAGTTTGGGGACTGAGGAATTGTGGCAACGTTTTTAACCGTGGTAGTCAGCAAGCGGTTGAACAGAGCGGGGTCTTACACAAGCTTCGATAGATGAATTTATCCGTAATTTGTTGGGGATGGAATACAGTTGAACGTAGAGTTTTGATTTTTTCTGATTTGATGCGTTGTTCATAATTAATGCTCTTTCTACTCTGGTAATTTGGAGAGTTATCCGGTAGACGCATATTTCAAAAGCTCTGAGAAATCGAGAAAATTTAAGTTAGATAAATTTATTTTTCAAGAGTGAATTTTGACATTAATTCAAGAGACAAAATTACCATTAAATCTAAAAATCAGTATTTTTCATTCAAATGATTTTGATTTGCATAGCCATGATCACGGTAGATCCTATTGAGTAATAGCTACCTTGAAGTTTTCAAATTTTACTTAAAATCACATATTTGATAGTCAAGATATCCATCGCTAACTAAGAGCATCGTTTGGGGGCGTTGAAGTAGGAATATATTTACAGTAAAAAATCTTCTCTTCATTGCCATATTTGCCACCTTATTTAATTACTAATGTTGACTGACTCCATTTTATGCATTTATCATAATGTAACAATTTAACTGATGCATTTTTATTCCACCTTCGATTCCCCCGGGTCTTCGAGATGAATGTCAGCGGGAATCTCAACATCAAGAGCCTCATCTTCATCACCTGTAATAAATTGAGGTTCTTGAAAGTTGGTAACTTGGCGAGCGAGTTTATCATGAAGATCATGCTGAATAGCGAGGGAAGCAGCTTCATGATCTTCATCCATATCTGGGACGGGCACCTCATCAATATACCCATCATACTCCACAGTAGAAATATCATCGAATTTGTAAAGATCTTCATTCGATGTTTGACTTGGACATGAATCACACTGAACACGTTCACTGGAAATATCATCTCCTGATCCAGCTCCAGATTGGATTTTCTCACGATTTTCACCGAGACCACTAAAATCCCACTCAGTGCTAGAAAAGCCACCAGAAAAGGTATTACTATTGTGATGCATATTGAACCCTCCATAAGAAATCACATTATCTTCAGCGAACCCCTCATCTTCAATACTTTCATGCAGCTCTCCATTTATCTGCGGACCTAGGAGACATGAAGAGTCTTCTTCATGCTCTTCGTGAGGTCTGTAAGAAGGGAGATGATTGAGATCAGACGTAGCTAAATTAGTTGCCCCTGCACTTTCGGAATCACTTCTCAGGTGGTGAGGTACTCCTGCTCCTATCAAGGCGCTCGACGATCCACTAAGGGAGGAGTTTCCGACGAGAGCCTGATCTTCCCCCAGTTCTGATACTTCGTCTTCGGAGTGGGAGCTTCGGTTATCGTAATTTTCAATGATCCTCTGTAGTCTCGGCCCACCGAGTGGCACATCTGATCGTCTTCGATAGAAAAGCAGGTATGCACTCGATGATACAATCTCAGAAAGATTACTAAGCATTGAGACTGAAGAGTCTATACAATATTAGTGATATAAAAACCTTTGATTTGGAGTACATACCATTATATTCATACCACTCATTGTTGTGGAAATTTTTGGCATGAGCAGTATAATGTCCACCACCTAACCCTCCCCAATGATTATCAACTGCAAAAAGATCATACATTTCTTTTTTCTTTTCATTCTGCATGATAACTCTAGATGTTAGATCCAATCCGACAATTGGAAAATCTACTCGAATATCTAGTTTATCTCGGCGACGTGCACTTGAGCTGAAACGCTTCAAATGCATGACAAGAATGTCTGGTGTTTTCCAGAGCTCAAACTTCTTACTTGCTCTCCGATGTTCTCTACACCTAGGACAATACCATGTATCCATTTCTGATAATGTTTCTTCTTTGCCAAATTCATCTAAGCAATCATCCAAGCTAATGCCATTTTTTTTCCGCTGTAGGCGATTTTTCCGCTTTTCCACCAATACTTCGTCTTTATGAGATGGCATTTTATTCCACGTTGATTGACCTCGTTTATCATCGCCGTTTCCACAAAAAAGATTATCGTATGCTTGCGAGTTCCAGTCCACTATAACCATTTCACCTAGACGTATAAGAGGTCCATTATCTTTGGTCTGCCCACATTCCACATTATCTGAACTATTTGACCGAATTGCTCTCATACAATTCTTCTGTTTATTTATACGAGCCCTTAAAGTTTTTTTAGCGACAGCAGATCTAGAACCAGCAGTTCGTACGGGGAGATCCTGATTCAAAGTTAGATCGGATATAATCTTACTGCTAATAATATCAGCTATCGGAATGTAAATATTTCTTACCTTAGTAACCTGGGTAGAAACATTATCATCTTCGGACTCTGATTCTTCATTCATGCGGGTCGTTCCAGAGAATTTTGTTGAATCATCTTCACTAGTTTCTGAACCGGCTATTCGACTGTCACTTCCATCATCGTCCATAGTTACATTATCTAACACCTGTGACATATCGTTTATTCTTGAAGATATAGACGGATAAGTCTTTTCTTCGTCAACTGTATTCCAACCTGAAGGAATGAGTTCTTTGGTCCCTCGACAGTATCCAATCTGAAACAAATTCTGAAGTTCCGGCTTCAAGTAATGTGAATGATTTACCCACTTGGGACGGTAATTCTTAGATCGAAAAGGGGCTATATTTTGACTTTAAACTCTGTTAGAAAGATTGGAAAGATGTATTAAGCAGATATACCTTGTTTCCAAATTGACCGATGGTTTTCGAAGGGGGTTGGGATTTAAATTTCTACCCTCAGAATGTCGGGGAACATCATTCATATTGACATCAATATTATCTTCATTTAGAGTTACGGTTTTGGTTTCATGAGAAGCAGTACCGTCAGAATTACTTGAGAGTAAGGCATCCGAGTTGAGATTACCTACAGTATCGGTGTCGACCTCATTGTTATCCTTATCATCATCATAATTAAACTCAGCAGAAGTAGTAAAGGTTGCAACCTTCTCAAGAATTTTCCGCTTAATAGAATCCTCATTCCTAGCCTGTGTAAATATATTAGTACTATAGCAGTAGCAATATATGAAAATACCTACTTCATCAGGGGTAAGAATAATGAGATGCGGTACACATTCAATTACCCAAGATCTTCTATTATCTTTAGATGTAACTCGGGTGGGAGATCCTGGATTTGGACGACGATGAATAACCGGAACAACCATACGCCTAGCGATTGGGTCATCCCAGCAGGGAACTTCGTCAAGTTCATTATTATCATACAAAGAGGTTGATCTTTTCTTCAATCGACTAGGGGGTGGCCAGTTCGTAGGAGCAGCTTCTAGTTCATAGACGATAAGATGATCAGTATTTTGTATTACATCTGATGCTATTTCGTTATCTTTGTAGAATTTATAAAATTTCCATTTAAACTCCTCTGCAGCAAAGAGTCTCTCTACAGGAACGCCGACACGACTGCTGACGTATTGCTTCAACATCAGTACGGTTGCTTGTTTGTCTATTTCAATAGTCATAATGAATGGTCTGTTGTTAAGCGGAAAATATGAGGCGTTATGAGTCCATATGCTCTCAATGGGAAGTTGTAAGGTAAGATTGTTAAAAGGATCAAAAGTAATGCTAACCTTTCCGCATTCCGGACAAACAAGTGTCGACTTATACATACCGGTGAATAGATCGGAAATAATGGAGTCATCGCGCTTCTTAGTAATATCCCAGACTTCCTCGGCCATCTTTCTAATAGCATCTGGATTGTTTACCATTTCATCTGTTGAGTCCGGCTTCTCAATATATGGTTTTTTTTTAACACGACTCAAATCTTCCTGGAGACCGTCGAGGAGAAATCCCAGGAACTCTTGAGAGTCTTGTTGACCATAGCCTGAAAACGATGAAGCATATCTACCGATAGTACTCCTGAAGTGACGAGGAGTTATAGAATTTGGCACAATATCCTTATGGTAAATCTCTTCTAACAGTTTTTGATATGCCATAGCAACCTCACCATTGTTTCCGAGCGGATTAGCACGATTAAGTTCCGCCATAGCAGAACCAGACAGGAAGTACTTTGTCAATTCTTCTACTGCCCGAATACATTGAAGGGCTGAGTTCATGTAACATGTATTACCCAAATTACTTAATCCAACGGTTCCAGGAGTTCGACCCGATTTCTGCGCTCGGCCGCGCGTCATCATTGCTCCAGAATTAGCTGGGATTTCACGACTATTACTATTTTGAATATTAAGGGATGATCCAGTTCGTGTTGTTACCGTTGAGCTTGTTCTAGCACTTTTCAACATAAAATTTGAAACCCAAGTATGGCTCGCACTAAGAGACTCATCTAAGACGAGAGTTTGATCTTCTCCTAGACCTACTAATGACAAATCCCGACTGCCATTATATTTGATGTCAGTACTTACATCTTCAGCATCGATTAGTTCTCTAGCAACAGAGATTTCGAGTTTCACAAAAGTAGAAACATCGAGCAGTAATTTGGTCCAGGAGTCCTGAGGCTCATGAAATGCTAATTCACCAGCGTTTGTTGGCGAGCCCGGTCTTGATGATGGGGGAGTTGCAGTATTTGTAACGGCGGAGACTGGTAAGGTAACGGGATGTTGTCTCGGTACTCGCCACACACGTAGTTTCTTTTCCAGATTTATCCCTGTTTGGTTCTTGACAACTCTTAAAAAGTCGACCCATTTAGTAGTTCTGCTTGAAACTATTATGGGTGCGTCCGCAGTAGTAATACTAGCTTTCAAAGGTATCAAGGAAGGGTTTTCTGACATAAATAGACGATGAATTTTGAAAACGAGAGGATAAAATTCGAAGATAATGTTGGGAGCGCCATGGGGATTTGTATTGTGAGCAATACGAGTAATAGGAATTGTTCCGGGCATGATACCATACCATTCCATTACGAGAATCCAAGCGGATTCGGGAAATGGAGTAAATTCGCTGAGCCCTAGGCCAGGCTTCAGTTGAACAAACTTGGTTCCAGTTGCATCCTTAATAAGCTGAAGGATAATATCTGAATTATCTATTGGGCCTATATCTCCGTATGAACCTATCTTTCCGGCCTTCATGGGTTCAGTCCCGCAATCTTTGACACGCTGTAACCACCTGTTCGACACCAGATATACCATATCTCCCTCATTAAGTTGTCGTTTGTTTTCGGTCTCAATAATAGAAGTAATAGTCTTGATTTGTTGACAAATATCGGGTGTCTCTAGGTAAAAGTCAGTACTACTTTCTTAATCTTCGAATCGGTCTTTACCCGTGCTGATAGTGCTGGGGGTTTGCATTTGCTGACGAAAATTCATGTTTGTGTTACTTAAATCATCAGACGACACCTCTTTCATGGTTTCAGGTGATTTAATGTCTTGATTCTGGTCTGGCTGCATGGATTCTATATTAGACCTGACTGAAGAAAGAACAGAAATCATGTCAACATCCTTCGAGCTGGGGGTAGTTTCATTTTCCAAATCTGATGCTCGTCTTTTTAATGGTGACGATGACCTCTGTGAATTATCTGCAGTTCCACCCATGGCAGAATGATGCGAGAGTAATTTAGAAGGTTGAGTTCTACCTTCGTTTTCGTTTTGCTCAGGGAAAATGTTTTGAAGTTCAGGACTTCCAGAGTCTCTTCCTCTACCAGTTTCTGCTTGATAACAGGCGAAACTCGCACAGTAAGATGTATTTGTAGCCAGAATTTTGTCCGAGACCTCTAAAAGTTTTTTCTGCTTTTGATCATATGCAGGAGTATTAGATCGTAAATCGGAGTCTGATTCGACCAAGAAGTTGAAACGTTGATTTTCGCGACAAATTTGGGTGTCTGATTCTAGAGTAGATACTGATGACAAATTCTTGTGTCCAATTTTGAGATCTTGACTGTGTATTGGCTTGGGCGAGAGCTTTCTTTTCTTTATTTGAGACGTTTTGACGGAGAGCTGCAGCGGGCAGCTCTGGATTCGTCTTTTAGAAACTGTGTTACAGGTGGCAGATTCAGGTTATCGACTCAGAGTGGTCGATTAACACTGGAATTTAAGAAATTATCGACCGAATGGTTTTGTTCACAGTAGAGTGTTTGGATCATCAGGCTTAGGTTAGGTTTGAGCACAGAAGCGGCGTTGGAGAATCTCCCCTAAGTTACTCTCGGTAAAGACGACGTGTGCTTAACCACAAGAATTTCAGGAATATACTGCTGTATTTTGTTTTGAGATTTAATCCAAATATCTATACCTAGGGCCGAAAAAGTGCATGCATATGTCATTCTATGTTGTGAAGAGGTTTGGCTTGGTACATCATTCATTTTTCCTGTATATCGTTAAAGGAATAATTATCTCGAGTATGATTCTCTTTGAACTTAAGCTCGAGGCCCAAACAAACATAGCTTGTTAGTTATTTTTCTATGTCTTTAACTTTTCACTCTGCATTCAAAAGAACTGGTTAGATATCTAAAAATAACACTCAAATCAACAGGAGATCATATTCCTGAACACCTCAAGAATCCCTGTAATAGTTACGCGGTGGGCTGTTCGACGAAGAGTTGAATACCAAATCAGCGAACCAAAGAAAATTACTCGATAAGTGCATAACAACAACAGAAAACACCTATAATCTTTTAATAATCACTTAGTCAACCGAAATTGCAGCTATAAGATGAAGTGAACATGCGTAATAGTTACATGTATGCACAGCCTCTGAAAATTTGGACCGCAAAAGCCTTGGCAAGGTTGGGATAACCTAATCCTTCATAGAGATGTGATAGAAATGGAAGAATTGTGGGAGATTCAAAATTTGGATCTCTGTTCCCTTACTTATTGGTCGGAAAACTTACCATTTAAGTCCTCTGGGATTATAACGGGCCCATGGCGTAAACTTCCAACATTATATTTAAATCACTATTTGAACAAAAAAAAGATGTACTATATTATTATCAAAGCTTAACGTACTTGTAGATTCTCACACATCGTGTCAGTGAAAAGTGATCTATCAAAACTATTTGCTTGATGGGAACTAATTTCAGTCTGAACTTATATTGAAATGTGAACAGAGGATCTGTGGACACAGTGTAGTTCTGAAAAGAAAGGATAATTTGGCAAATGAGATCAAAACCGGGATACAGGATGGCACATAGAGCGAAAGCGTTGTTTCAACAGCGGACATGCAGGAAACACAATGGCCACTAGTTTTGCTTTATTTTCTATTCATTCGTTCCTGGGGTCACAAGCAAAGTGAGAAGATAAATATGAACTCAAAACCAGCTGTATGTAATTAATCTGAAGTCCCAATTTGATAAAATTTCTTGATGAGATGGTTCCACTGTCAGTTTGGGTCTGTCTGAAATCCAACAATCACTCCTTTAGAAAGATTTCGAGGAAATCTAGGAATTGATTAGCTCTAACGTCAAAAAATAAGTCGTAACTATCAGAAGAATCTACTGAAAGATATGTATTGAGTTGAAAATGTTCTCCTAGAATAATGAAACTGTATGAGATTTTTTTTTTTTTTTGATTATATTTCAAACATACATGTACCTAGATATGATCGAGCCACAAGTAATAGATATATTCGATCTCAAAGAAGTGAACTAGATATGAATATTTATGCTGTTGGACTCACCCAAAGAATGTCTACTAATGGTGACGAGAACGTTTTAAGTGCAGAGAATGGTTTGATTCTTTTTTAGAGGCGACGCTGTTCACTCAATCACCAAGGGTATTTGTTAAAACGGAGTTCTCTGACATCTCATGAAAGGATAACTTCAAAATCCGTTCGCAAACATAATAATAGGCTTTCGTTTCGTATTCTGTTGAAAGAAATATTGTCAAAGGACACGTCAAAGAGTGTGTGTTGTAAATGATGACAAACAATATCGATAATCCGTAATCCATACTCAGTGTTATCTAAGTAGTGAACTAGTAATATACCTACGATTTTTTACATCATTACCTTCTTGGAGATTGTTCTTGGACATAAGAATACTCAATTCGTTAGTTTCAATTATCTGGTTTATTTAAAGCTCTCCATTGGGTTTCGTGTTTATACAAATTGATATGTTCCAGTCCCAGTGAAGTGCACTATGATGATCATGTAATAATTAGAAAAGGACACACTGGAACCTAGTGGATCATAGCAGGACAAGATAGAATTGAGAACCATGGAAGTCAATAAAACATTGTAGATAGATATTTTCTCATTGCGAAGGGATAGAAATAACATATATTTATAGGGGCGCTATCAGAAGAATAGTTGGCGGCGTGATAAATACATTAAGATAGATGACAAGAAATGCAAATTTTCTTCATATTGTTAAAAATGTGATTCTAACTAATTGGTCATAACTCGGAATTATTCACTATCCAATTGATTAGTCTGTCGCGAAGTATTGAATAAGCGTATACGAATTGGGATCTACAGTTATGGTGTCCTATGGTAATTTGCTTTGGGAGTTTGGATTCTTGTTTGTGATACCCTGTATTATTAGTTAGTCCGCTTGGACATTTTCCTAGAGTTTGTATAAACACTTATTTCCGCATCAGTGGATAGAGGTTAAGAAGATACTGATAGTTATTTCATTCCTTCTAAAGTTGCTCCCTTACTTAAATTGTGAGATACAATTTAAATACATATCTCTAAGTCACACAATATCATCATTCTATCCTATACATTCTACACATTCCCATGGTAGTTGCGCAACGCTCTCATTCCTCTCATGACTATAACAGAATTTAATTAAAATTCAAACTCGTTGTGTTGATTATTTGTGAATTTAATGTTATTCAACATGGAAGATGTGCAAAATTTCTTTCATCGTGAAAAGTCCTTATGGAATCGAAGACTATCAAAAACAAGAGATCATGACTGCGGGATTTATGTTAATTGAACACTCACCCTCAAACAGCATTTGCGAATACCACTACGAGAAATGAACTATCTCCCAAACTTCTCTTCCGTGCATGCCCACCAAAGGGAAATGTCTCCAAAAACCTTTTGGTCTTTAATCGTGCCTCCAAAAACGTACTAATGACTAATGACATTCCCCAAGAAGGTAAGGAGGATCTGCTGGATTCGTACCAGCGGTCTTCCGTCTCAAACGGGGCATGTGTTCAGGCTTCACCTAAATTCTGCTAAGAAGACCGGCCCGGATGGCATATGACAACACCATCAGACCCTGCAAAATTCTCAGTCTGTGCTATTCAAAATGATCAATACGCATCCCACAATACGTTCAGCTCTTTAAAACTGCATTAATAATAATATCGTTAACACTATCCCTTATTCATTTGGTATAAGTGGACGACAAAAACATAACTCGAGCTCGTGGTGATCGAAGTTTATTTATGACAAAAAAACGATCCGCCTGACTAGCGATAAGCCTAGTGAAAGCTTTCTCTACATTTATATCATTTCTTGATTATTAAACAATCATGTATTTATAACACACATACCCGTACATATTTTAGCAAAGCTCCGCTCATATAGACTTACTGAATACAAAAAAAGATGACAAAATACCAAGTTCAAAGCGGATTTGTGTTTTTTTTAAGGTTTCTTAGGTGTCAAGCTATTTTGGCATCATTGAAATCTTTTGAATCACGAATAATATCATTATAACTATAAAATTTTTGAAATGCTGGTCAAGATCTATTTGATACCTAATATTGCTGAAAATTTTATTGGCAAATTGGCAGTGGATAAAATAACTACAAATTGCAACCATAATAATTGGAAGACTACTAATAAATGATTCACAGTTAAAAGAATCGTTAGGTTAGATAAAACCGAACTCTTTGAAATTTACGTGCACATTTAATTATGACCTTTTACGGAGGATTAAGACCCCGTCGCTATGGAATGAATGAAAAATTATTCTATTCTCTTAGCCCATAACACTATACGATTTTATCCGGGGAAGAAGTCTATGATGATTGGAATAATACTATTAGTGCATAGTGATTTACTCATGTGGGAAGAAATGGGAAATTGTGCCGGATATAACTAGTAAAGTGTTTGAGAGAAGATTTTGAATCTTCTATCATTGTGAAGTTTTAAGTTTTAATTAAGCCGTCTCATGTGGATGATCTAATCATCATCCCATTTCTACAGACAAGAGTTAGTAAATACTGCAATAAAATTTGAAGAATTTGAGGAACATACAGCATTTGGCCCAGGAGGTTTTGGTCCTCCAGCCTGCCTTGCGACAATGATTTGGTCAACAGAAAGAACAGTCCTAGCGGCCTCAGTTGCCAATTTGATAGCCCAGTTTTTAGCGATTAGGAGGTCCAGTATTTTTGCTTTTTTAGCATCCAATATTCCAGTTGCCTCCTCGTTCTGATGATGATTTAGTGAGATTTATAAGTGTTTTAAAATATCTTACCTCAATATCTACACCAGTTGTCCAATCATCTCCTTTGTGATGAGCTGTGTAAAGTTTACTCAAAACTTCAGTTGCTTCTAGTCCAGCACTTTCGGCTATAGTTCTGGGGACTACTTCAAAAGCTTCACCATACTTACGAATAGAATATTGTGCAAGTCCAGGAGTTTTGTCTCCGAAAGACTGGATTCTTTCGGCCAGTTGCATTTCTGTCGCACCAGCTCCTGGTACTAATCTCGGGTCTCTAGTAATAGCCTTAACAACATTGACTCCATCATCAATTGCGCGCTCGATATCATCAAGATGATTCTGGGTTGCACCACGAAGCACTATGGTTGCTGTTCTTGTAGATTCATTCTCTTGTCTAAATATGGTAACTCGATCTCCCCCAATCTCCATAGTCTCAACTGCGTCTATACTACCCATCTCATCAAGCATTGGAGCGCCGAGTCTGGCCAACGGAGTTGCACCAACAACTCGGCATAATCTACGAAGTTCAAATTTGCTAAGAATACGAATCACCAATATGCCATATCGGTTTATGTAATGTAGTGCAAGCTCGCCCACAGTTGATCCAGCGATGATAACCCTGAGACCAGAATCATACAACTCTTTGATATTGGCCTCTAGTTGAATCTCCTCTCCTTTTGTAAAACTCATCATCTCCTCAGCATTATGAATTAGTACTGTGCCCTTGGTTTCGGTTTGACTAATATCGATCGGGCATGAAAAAACGCCAACTTTTGCTCTTGTAGCATTTTTAACTGATCCATCTGGTTCGCGTCCGAGCACCATTCCTTTCACAACTTTACTTTGTTCTAAGCTTCCGCCCATGATCTTGACAACACGAATGTTATCAACGTTGAAGTTAACAGGATTTTTGGGGAGAGCGGATAGTACAGCCTCAGCGACAATCTCAGCTAAGAAATCTTCAGTACCATTTTGCTTACTAGCAATAACAGTTCGAATGGCCTTGCTCAGCTCTGGTTGAGATTTGATATCTTCAACTTTGTCCACTGATAACTTGTTCAATTCATCTAGAGCAAAGTCCTGCGCGAGTTCATAGCCTCGAATAACATCACTTATCTTGAGACCCATTCTAAGCAAATCTTCAGCTTGCTTTAAAAGTTCTCCTGCTAGTATTATTACTAAGTTTGTTGCATCGCCAATTTCTGACTCTTGTTGCTGACTCGCCATCACAAGCAGCTTTGCTGCTGGATGAACAACGTCAAGCTCCCGAAGAATAGTGGCAGCATCAGATGTTAGAATCAATTTTTGTAAGTGATTTATAACTATTTTGTTCCGACCATAGGGACCCAATGATGTTAATACGGTTGACGATATGGTGCGACAAGCATCAATATTTCGTAAAACAGCTCCATCTTCGGAGGCGTAGCTATAGGAAGTTAGCGCGGCTGTAACATGAAGCATTATTGT
>JAHYSP010000249.1:23977-35171 GCA_019455505.1 Pleochaeta shiraiana
ATACTAATTGTAAACACGTTTTGTCTTTCCTCTCACCATACCATTACATAACCTTTCATCAACATCCTTACCAGAGTCTAGGCTCTAGTATGAATCCTTCACGATATTATTTATTAAAACCAATTGTATAAAAAAAAAATCATAATTTAGTATCAAAAACAGCTATCGAAAATTCAAATATTTGCTCCTAATGTTTTCATTTATTTGAAAAAAAATTAAAAATGTTCGAAAGGAAATATTTGTCACCCTAATATATGTATTTAATTTGGCAAATAGATGAGATGTAGCGAAATACTTATTCAAAAATTACTTGACTTATATTGAAACTCATGCTCTGAAGTTTTTTTAATATTACAGTTACTTCTCTACTTAATTATCTTCCTACGTTAAATACCAAAATCTCTGCCTTATTTTGATAAAATGTGATCTAATTTAACTACCATATTTAGTCGAGTATATAATACATTGTTTGCCCGACAAAAATGGAGAGTTCTTCCATATAAATAGTTTAAATAAGCTTATGGGCCTAGAAATGCTGCACTTTTTGTATCATCAGTAAATAAAAAATTATAATATTTATATATTACTTGAGCCAATCATAGTCAAGTAAATTATAAACTTATATACAAGAAATATCTTAAAATAACAACAAATTTTCATTTTTTGATTCAGAACTATCTTCCATATTTTATGACACATGTAGTAATGGATTGTCTTGATATATTGTGATCAAATATATGTCATCAAATCGATTATAAGGATCAAGATTAACGCTTCTACGACGTTGAATATATTTAAAGCTGGTCTGACCCTATTGCTTACTAACTTCTGCCTGTAAGTCTTCGACATTTTTATGAAGAGAGTCAAGACCACAACCCGTTTCACGTATTATTCACCTCAAGAGATTTTCTCTGGAAATATTTGGGTAACCAGCGTCTCTTACTTTTTGAGTTAATATAGTTATGTGATGAGGGCTAGGAAATCTGTTTTTTTATGTAAATTAAGTACTTATAAGCAGCGTTGATGGTCGGGCAATGTTTCTAAAATCTTGTAACAAATTTAGACCTTTTTTCAGGATTACATGAAGATGGGCCAGCAGCTCTAGCCAGAACCAAGTTCAAATGCTTTTATTCTAATAATATGTATAAAACAATAACAAGAAAAAAACCTGAGTTTCGTTACTAGTCTTGCATCACCAAGTTCAGCATTTTAGACATTTTGAGTGCAATATTTTGATTTAAATGCGCATATAAAGACCCTTATCAAAGATTATAAAAAAAGTTCTCTTTTGCAGTTGAATAAATCAGATGAATATTGTGTTTTAAATGCAGGACTATAAGCGAGATTTTCAATAAGATGGTTGAGAGAAGAAATGATCACGGTGTGATCATGAATGTGTAATTTTGACATAGTAATTAACATCTATTTGAAAATCTCTAGTATTTTATATAATAGAGAAAAATGAGTCGATGATTGAAAGTGGTCAACAGCCTATCAATAAACCTCGTTTCTGTACACTCTGGTTGCTATTCTATATTGTACTAAAACTTTCTTTAACGAGGTCATGTTTCTATATAGGTTTCGATTTCCTTATGCTAATTCATCAAGTGCTTTTCTGCACCATTGAAAAATATTTTATGATATTCCGTACACCCTTGTAAGGAGTATTCTATTATTAATAAGCTTTGTTAATAGCTGAGCTTAGACCTATGCGAAATGGTATTAATACAGGCATCAATTATGATTAAAGCTAGGATTATAACATATTGATCTTTTGACATAGCCATAAAAATGCCGTACTTTTATGGCCACCATAACTATTCAAAATCAAAAGGTCATGAGTGCCATTTTTTGTTCGTGCTTCTGGGATGAAAATCTCTTTAAGTTGTTGAACTGCAATAAAATTGCTAGTCTAATCATTTTCAGATGTCCTTTAATTTAAAACAGGATCTTTTTCTGAGAATCAAGATCTTTGTGGGTTTTCTACCATAAAATTGGTAAATGGTGAAATAAAACCCCGGTGGTGATAATTGCTTCCATGATCGACACCGGCTCGCATAATTTTGGAGAATTATCACACTCTGGACTTTTCTGGAAGCTGGCAATTGCTCTTGAACTTAGTAATATACCAAAAGCAATTCTATGTTAATCAGTATTGTATGAATATTACTACTAAATACCATAGCGACTTAACATCTGCTGAAATCGAGGGTAGAGCAAAGAAAGAAAAACTGGATTGATCCTTTCGATTCCTGCTGTTTTTTTCTTTCTGCTATTATATGTTTTTAACTTTTGATTGCGGCTTATGAAATTTTTATTCACTTTTTACTACCAGCTCACGGTCTGAACTGCGATGAATGATTCCAGATTTCATCTCTCAAACAAGAGCGTGGGTTAGAGGAGATAGTTGGTCTATCTGCTCTAGTATCTACTACACTACTTGTTTTTTCTCCAATTTTGACAATCACTGTTGGACCTTAAGAGAGTTCTTCCGGGATTTGCTACATTGTTATAGAAGACTGATTATGGACTCGGTTAAACCATTCATCCTAGCACTTCCTCCAAATAAATAATCGTCAATATATTTCAAAAATTTGAGTGCAGTTTAAATCTGAGGCATTTCTGAGACAATTTGATTTACGTCAAAGTGGAAAGTTAGTAATTTATGAATTATTTCATGACAATAAAAGTGCAGCATTACTACGGATGCGGCACGTTAATGCAAAATAGCTTAAGTCATTAAAATATAGATCAAATCTGAAAAAAAACATTACGTGATTAATTTACCAAATAATAGGGCTGTATATGACTGAAAAAATATTATAATCTGATATTAAGTAACTGAATGGTTATCAAGGTAAGATTGGTAATTCTAGATTTATTTCCTGAAAATTGAGTATAAAAAGACGTCGAAATCATTAGTCATACAGTATTCTGTACATTTAAGTCGAAAATTTTGGTAAGTCCGCAAAATAATCAATTTACTCGATATTTCAAGCATTTCAAATAATTAAAATATTATAAATTAAGATCATATTTTATTATTTAAAGATATTAAAAAGATATTTCCAAATTTCAAACACAATTCCCAACTTTTAAATCATTTAAATAATTCGTATTTTTAAATAGACACTATTATCAAACTCATTCTTAGCTAGAACTTGGTAACATTGGTATTTTTGACAGCTCCTAAAGATATGTGTGATAATGAGATCTTATTTTTTATTATAGTCTACTTATTTGTAAGACTTATCGAGGGAGATGCACTCATCTTACGAGGTTTTTGACAACCAAGACGTATATTATTTTGCAAATTTTCCTTGAATTGAAAGTTTCCAGGGTTATAAGATTCATAAATGAAATTGTCTAGCTTTTTTCTATCCATAAGCCTTGAATTTTCAATAGCACCAAACTTTGGATAAATGTCCCATATCAATTCGTTGGAAGAAATTTCTGAGTTCAAAGTAGTTGTAATAATTCGAAGTTGACCATTAATATATACCAATCCTTTTATATCAGATTGAGAATTTAATTGTCCAATGATATGAAGGATTCCCATATTAAGAGGTGAGTTCATGTAAATATCAAACATTGCTTGATTCTGATTACAAGATCCACAAGAATATTTTCCCAAAACGCATACATTCTTCATTGAGATTGTGGAAGCAACTTCGCGACCCATTTCTGGGATATAACGGAGAGGATTGTGCTTGGACTTGATTAATTCTGGCTTTAATCCTTTAATTTTTGAAATTCCAATGAACGCATTTGCAGCCTCTTCTTCATTTTTGAAAACACTTCGAATGAAGCCTTTTCTTTTCAAAAAACTTTCCAAGCCTTCGATTCCATCATTTCTAGATACACAAACAGAGACATTGACTGGTTCTTTCTGAAAATTTTCTGTCCGACATTGAAAATCAGATTTTGTATGAAAAGAATATTCCAAAGCACCTAATGGATCAGTGGCTCCATATTTATATAATCATTTGGTTGAAATTCCATCTCCATATACTGCAACTGTACCAATCTTTAGTGTCACACCATAGTGTAGAGCTGCACCAAATATTATAAGTGCACAGAAATCTCCTAAATAGTAATACATATTTATTTTTGTTAATATTAAAGCTAGTTCACTAGCTAACGTTAAATGGTTGAGTTATAAGAATAGAAATAAAACTCAGGACAAATAATCTCAAACTATTGAAAAATATGCTATTATATCATACGTAACACCTGCTTAAACTAATTTTTTTTTGTCCTTTTGATAAATCAAATTTCAGAAATATGTAAAATGTAACATGACAACAGAACTCATAATCTTCAGGCTGGAATGTAAAGTTTTAAGTAAAACAGTTGAATTATTATATTATTTAATATTTGCGATCCAGCAGATCCACTATTTATGATTTCGTTCCAGAACTTAGCATTACCAAATAGAAAAAAAGTTGGTCTGTAATTTGAGAAAATGAATAATGACAATTGATTTTAAATTTCAATCAACCATAAACTTATGTATTATAATTATCATCAAAATTTCAATTATTTGATTAAAATCTTCAAACTTTTACCACTAAAATCATATATTTACTGTCTTCAGTAATCATCACTATCCTTTACTCATTTTAAACTCAATTAAAAAATAATCACATGAGTTTTTGCCATAAGTTCAATATTATGACGTTCCCGAAGTATTTTGACAACATGATGTAGTTTTTTGATCAATTTTCGGTTGTGATTATGAGGAATATCTTTTATCCTTGGGCAAGTCTAAAATTTACATAGAAATCGAGCTTGGTCATATATTTGAGGATGCCTCAAATACTGAAGTAGAGAAGAATTAGTTTATAAATTTTGTTTAATCCATGTGTATTCTTTTATATATAACTGAATATTTACGAATATTGATTCGAATTCAAATATTCTCTAAAATTATCAAATTATCTAGAAGTAAATAAGTGGACTCGGGGGATAATAATTCAATTTTATTGTAGTTGATTAATAACTATTATCATAATAAAAGGTCAAGATTTGTGACTTTCACCCATATCAGAAACTTAAACTTCTTCTTTTAGTTTTTCCCGTTTGAAATCAAATTTAAATGGAGTAAAATCTCTGGCCTATATTTATTTGGTCATTTGATGAAATTTTATTGAATTTGTATCAAATTTTTCTTAATGATTTTGATAGTCATGACACTTGTACATCATGAAATTAAATATATTATTTTATCTTCTCCATTCAAAAGTTTGGCAAGAAAAATTCGCGGTAGAAAGTTACTCACCTGATTTTTTTATAAAAAATATCCTTTTTTGCATAGTTAATGAAACTGAATGAAACAAACTAGATATTTTTTTTATTGTCATGTAAATGAATTATCAAGATTCAATAAAACTAACTATTTGAGTATTGAAGTCTGAAATTTTATGCTGACGGATTTATTATCATTTAATTTCAGTGGTTGTCTGAATGAACTCAGAACTATTAAGAGTGCCTAGTTCTAATAAATCAAGTAACCTGGCCAGCATGAAAAGCTAAGTCTCTTTCACAGTCATTGAAAGTTCAGATATCTATATCGATCTTTAAAATGATAGATGGCGAGTTTTTAAACATAAAGAAGCTATATTAAATTCCACAAATATCTTTTTTAGAGCCAAATAGGTTAGGTGATATAAATTTAGTATGATTATGCAAAACTCATTCTTGCTTAACTTATTCTTGAAAGTAATTTTATGTATCCTTAATTCTTAATTTTATCAAAAATATGTTATCGATAAAATACACAGTTACTATTTAAACTTAATGAGATAAAATATAAGAAGAATACAGGATATATAATTTGTACTGCTCGACAGGTACAAACTTTGAAAAATGAATTTTGAACTCATAGTAGGCATTCGCAAAATAACAAATATTCCTAACGTATTGTCATCCATAAAATAAATATTATATTTTAAATCAAATGAGAAATATTTTTAACTTAACGATTCAGGTAAATATGAATATAGATATATATATATATAAAGGGATTCCGTGTTTTTTAAAATAAGCTTCTACGTAGAACTTCTAGTTAACGAATTTCATTCCAAAAATTTTAAATCAAGATTCAATAGTTATTTTGACTACTAGCATTTTTTCAAAAAATTATTTCAAAATCTGAAAGTCCCTGATTTTTGGGTTCAGCTTCAGCATTCAATTGTCTAAATATTATAACTTAACCAAATCGAATCTTTTAATTAAATTTCATTTTTGTTAAATTTATAAATTTTTCGGCAATTTAGCTTATTCAAATCGATTATCTTTGAAATTAGAGAGTTAGATCATAATAGAAATTCTTGAAGGTTTCCTACATAGTAATAGGCAACATGGCTTTTGTTTCAACTTCATTGTTGTCTTTTTGGCTTTCCCAAATCATAGCGCTAAGACAGTGGAATTAAGCTCATTTAGAATATTATTTAATATTGTTCATTCTTTTGAAACTGAAATGCTACACCAAAATTCAAAATCCCTTCTCTTCGATTTTAGGCTTTTGTTAAGTTAAAAAATGTTCAATTTTGAACTCAATGTTGATATTACATTCCAAAATTAAGAGATACTCAAGCAAAATCTTAATTTTCACCTTATTTTCTAAGTAATCATGTACCGAATACTGTATGTAAATAGATCTACATGGGGAGAATATAAGTTACCAAACGTACTAGAATCTATACCTAAGAAAGAATGCTATGAGTCAATCTTATGAGCAGCAATTGCCTTTAACAAGAAGAATCTTTTTCTTATTTTATTTATTGTAAGTATAGTTTGGCTATGAGAATTTTTTAAATAAAATTAGTATATTATTGCATCTAGCTTCTAGTAACGAATAATTTGAAATTTTTGTTATTTTGATATATAAGAGAACTCGTTTGACTTAGTACAACATAGCCATGTTAAGGTTAACTCACCATAATTAGAATAGTAAGTATCACTATAATCTAGCTAAAACATCTGGTTCAAACTTTTTCTATGAGATACAAATTATTACTTCATATAATACTTATAATTTTTGGTAGCTACTAAGATTATAGGAGACTAAATTCCATGCATATAAGTGATATGACTAGGAACAATTTCAACATTATACTTAGCAATATTATCATCAGAATAATTACCAATATTATTCGTAAAAATTTTTCCTCACTTTTCTCGAGGCTAACATACTTGATCTGAGAGATTCAGAATTTTATATCTGAATATAGCCTTCTGATATATCCACCAAGCTTTTTATTGCCATTAATCGCTCAAAACCTTACATTAAGTTTTGAACACTTCTTGGCTAATTCAAAGGCAACCATTAACTCCAGAATCATTCAATAGATGTCATTTCAACAACCATTTCATTTCAAGATATTTTGTAAGGTCTTCCAATATTAACTGGACCATTTAACTTCTATCCGTGGTATAACATGTGCTACGTCTTCCTTCGACACCCGGGATTGTCGTCTGCTTTTGATGATGGTGATAAAATGAAATCATGCTATTCTGCAATTATAATGAATAATTTAGAGTCGTTGCAAACTCAGTGAAATGTGTGAAACGATACAACTTAAGCTCTCATCGTTACGGGTTTATCTCAAGGCTTGCAGGATAGAGGAAGATATGTATGAGAAGAGATATTATCAGCACATGTAGTGATGTGCCTTCTGAAAATCAGTTTCGAACATGAAATTGTAACATCCATCCTCAATTCCTTTACAAATTTTATTGACCTAAATATTAATGATGGTGATGACCTATCTATTCACCTGTCGACTCTTGATATATCTTTCCAGCATATTTCATATTGATGTGAATATCAAATATGCTCATAAATCAGAGCTCCTGAATGAATTCACTCGATTTAAGAAGATCGGACAATAAGCCTATTAAAATCTCCACTCCCATCCATTGAAAATATTGTTTATAGCCTTTCAATAAAATTTATAATTAGTTACGTTGATGTTAGTGCCTACATTTTGAAACTATTTTCAAGAAAAAGATCAATTCATATTTCTCCATCAATTACTTCTTTCATGGGAAACTATCCTTTAAAAGATTTTTTCAAAATAATGTGACAGACTAAGGCTAGCTGATGTAAGATATATTAGTTTTAATTTAAAAGCTACAATCATAGGAGATGTAAATGATTATAATAAATCAAGTAAGATAGTGTAAAATATAATGTATTATGAAATATCTAAGCAAACACAATCATCTCTCTAACTGCAAAAGCGGATGTTTTGGTGACTATGACAATGTTATTATCGAAAGGCCTTGATTATTACACCTCCTCGTATTTCTCTACCACTTTGATCGGATCAATTGATGTTGGTAAACAAAAGATGAAGTCCAATTTGAAATACATCAACTAACCAAATCTAAAGAAAGAAGTTTCTAACGAAATACCTCTAGTTATTAATTAAAATTTTTTAAAATGATTTGAGGTTTTATTTCGAAAAGAATTGATACCACCTCTATTATCAACAATCCATCTTTGGTTACCATTGGATAAAATAAGATACTGGCGCAGCCAGTATCTTTGAACAGATGAGTCGCGTATCAATCACATTAGATTCTCATTTCTGGGTGCTACGCTCATATAACCACTCGAAATTACCATTTCTCTAACATCAGTGTAATAAAATATAGTATTATGGTTGCTAACGATGTGAAAATATCAGTTCTTGGTTGTAAAACATTACATCTTGATTGATATCAAGTTTGAGATTTCGAGTTTTTGCTATTACAAACAATTCACTCAATATTATAGATCTAACGATAAGGGAATCCAATATATGAGAGTATATTGGAAAAGAAAGTTTTTTGAATTTTTTCGATAAGAGGAAATCCTCGGGGTTTATAGATAAGACAATAGTTGATGTAATTAGTCCTAGATAAAATGATATATTTTTTACTTATGATGTCTACTTATTCAACTTAATTTTGTTATGTTATGGATGAGTATAATTGAACTAGACACTCAGGTCTTAATGCCATGCCAAACCCCAAACATTCATACCCTAATATGAAAACTAAAAAAACTAGATCTTGTTTATTGTCCATCTAGAATTTCTCAATATCAATCCTTATACCTTTTAAAATAACACAATAACGGTTAAAATATAATTTTAAAGTTATTCCCTCCGATTTTTTGGGCAATTATTTTGTAAAAATCCCTTGGCGAGAAATATTATTATATAACCTTCATTGATAGTTTTTCTCGTCATTTATGGGTCTTTTTTTTAAGAAATAGGAGCACTAATTTTTAAGAAATAGGAGCACTATTTTTTAAGAAATAGGAGCACTATCTTTTAAGAAATAGAGCACTATCTTTTAAGCAACCAGAATCTTTGTCTTATGAATTCAGAACCGGTATGAAGTAACATAGAGAAATTCATTACCTTCAATGGTGAAGAATATGTCAATAGAATAGTTTAAAACTTTATGGATTGATATGGCATTAAGTTTTTGAAATCATCTACATAAGAATACGAATCCAACTGTATTTCTGAAATATTCAGAGAGCATGACCACCTAGGATCAAAAGATCCTTTTTTTCCCCTAAATTTCTATGGATTGAATCCATAGCTACTGTTGACTGCTTGTGTAATTAAACACCTCAATTGACTATCATATCTCAGCCTCTGATTGCAAAACTAGATAAAACACCTATACCCACGGCTTAATACCTCTAAAATTTCAGTTGGAATGTGTTCATTCAAATATCAACGGAATCAAATTCTAGTGGATCTATTATCTAACCAATATCAATGGAAGGTATTTTAGTCAAGTATACGAATACAACTTCAAATTTTTTGATTTCTGTATCAGCTAAACAATAATTTCTAGTAACTGGACATGACATATTTTCGACTGCAAAACCAGGAGTAAATATCGACTTATTTATTTCATTAGATATAAAAACCCCTCCTAGACTTAACTCATGATCACTTTATATCTCCGTTACTCCACTTAATCCAAAAAGATTTTTCAGCTCGACATTTAACCTTTAAGTGAATAGAATTATCCAGAACGATTACAAAATAGTAGTTTTTAGGAATTTCATTTTTGAGAAGGTTCTTTTATTATTTTATGATCAGTATGCTTTCTATATGAATTTTTTAAACTCATGGTTTACCTCAGAGTAAGATACTCTGTATTGTAATAAGTGCTATGGTACTTTTAGAAAAAAATTCTGTGTGATCACTGTGATGCTTAATTACCTAAGTTGCTAGTATAAAATTTAAATGCAATGTGGTTGTTGTGGGGCTCATGTGCACTAACTAGACAGAAGTAACAGCTCGTGCTCAACAAATTCCAACAAGCCCCATCAACTGCCGACGACTTTTCAATAAAAAAATTAATATATACTCCTGAGATATCATAGAATCCAGCCCAAGAGACATGTCTTTGTCGTGAGATTGAATATATATCTTCTGAAGCACCCAATTCAGAGCGCTATAGTGGCATCGATTTAATAGCTTGTTATCATCATAGAGTTTCTTGAGAGCGTTAAAACTCGAATACTGCGCCAGAAGTGGTGCTTAAGTCTCAGCTTTATCGAGCAAATGCAGTATCAAAAGAACCATCGACTTATAAACATACTACTCAGGCCATTTATTTAAAACGTTGGTTTAATGCAATCTAGAATGAAAAAGATGCTCTAAATCAAAAAAAAACATGGGAAAAAGTTCCTATTTTTAGGTATCATAATGTCGTAGAAATTAAGTGGGTATTCAAAATGAATAAGAAGTTTGATGGGTCAATTGAGCGATACAAAGCTCCTCTCGTCGCTACGGGATTTCCTTAACCTCAAGACACAGACCATGATCGTTTTTATACAACTGTTGCACGATTATACTATCTCAGACTTCTGCTTGCTAAAATTATTTTTCATAGGTGAAATTGACACTAGATAGTCGTAAAATCAGCATTGTGTAAAAATTTCGATCATGAAATACATTAGCAGATCCTAGACGAATATTGAGTAGCTGGTATATATTAACTCCTGCGAAAAAGTATATAAAATCTGAGACAATTTACACTTATCTAGAAAAGTATTCTGTCAAAAGTAATTAAGAAAGACGGACTTATAATTACTTTGTTTGACCCCTGTTTCTTCATTGATTCTAATAGACAAAATTTACCTGCTATCTATGTAGATGACTTCATAATGTTT
>JAHYSP010000249.1:37985-48927 GCA_019455505.1 Pleochaeta shiraiana
AGTGATTTGGTTGAACCAACAATATTGGAGAACTGATTTAATAGTCATAGCAAGTGGTTGTTAGAAATTATATAGAAGAAATTGTGTAAGGAACTTTCAAAGCTCTTATGAAAGACAAGTGGTCTTTAATCCCTCAATAAACTGTATTTGAAAGTATTTTACACTCAAGTAATATAGATGAAGGTATTATTGATGTCAAGGGATATCAAATCAATGATTAATAAGCAAAAATACGAGCTTTTTACACAAGTTTATTTTTCATCTTGAGATCATCTCAATATTCTGCCGGAAAATAAACCCTCAAAAATTACTTGAGGGAATCTCATAAGCTATTATTCAGTATCCATAAAGAAAAAGAACAATAAATTTGTTTTGTAAATAGAAATAGCAGTTCAAAAGGTTGAATAAATAGCATACTCACTAGAGTTTAGATTCAAGCACGAATTTTTCTCGATACTATTTACTATGGCCAAATGTAATAAAAAATAAATCAACTAGCATAAAAACGCATCTAGAAATCAAAAATATTTGTACTAATTGTTTTCTTTTATCTGACAAAAAATTAAAAATATTTCAGGGGAAATATTAATATCACCCAACTACAGGTATTTTATTTAGAAAATATACGATAGGTTACGATTTATGTTATCCAAAATTCATTTCATTTGATTGAGAGTAATCTCCAAACAAATTCTTCAATATTATTACTTGATGTAAGGTATTAGAATATCAGGCGAATTAGAATAAATTTTGATTTGGTATATCTAGAAAATAACAGGGCTGTAATTGCCTTAAAGAACTTGATCATTTTATGTAAAAGTAATTGAAAATATATATCACATAATTATCGGAAAATTTAGTCTGAATCTTTTCAAATTTATGAATTAAAGGACGTCAAACTTAACATTTGCAAACTGGTTCGTACCCGAAGGTGTAACGTTTTTGTATGTCCGCAAAATACTCAAAAAATTCAACACTCCAAGGACATCACAAAATAGATATTAATATTTGCCTTCATTATTTAATAATTATTCTTAGATCTACCGTTTTTTATCAACGTTTTATCTATAATATATATTCAAATTTGGAACAAAAATCCTTTTTTTCAGATTATTAGTATAACTTCTTTTAAAATGATCTATAAAATGAAACTAAATCTCAGCTGGATCTATTTAAAATTAATATTCTTGAGAACCTATAAATAGTAATGTGAAAATGTATTTTATTCTTGAATAGATTTTATTATCTTATAAGATGTGTCTGAGCTGATAAACTAGTTTTACGACGTTTCCGACAACCAAGTAGTATATTTTCTTTAAAATTTTCTTTATATTTAAGTTCTCTAGGGTAATAAGATTCAGAAATAAAATCTTCCAGCATATTTCGATCCGTAAACCCTTCGTTCTCAGTAGCATCAAATTTTGGGAAAATATCCCATATCAATTCCTTGGAAGGATCTTCTGAGCTCAATGTTGTGGTAATAATTCGAAGTTGACCATTGATATACACCAAGCCTCTCTTTTCAGATTGAGATTCTAATTGACCAATAATTTGAAGTTCGCCCATTTCAAGAGGTGAATCCATATAAATATCTCTTACTGCTTGATTGCTATGACTAGCTCCACAAGCATATTTACCAAAAACGCAAACACTCTTCATTGTGATAGTCGAGGCAACTTCCCGACCTAGATCTGAGATATAACCTATAACATTGATATCGAGTTCGGATCCAGCTGGTCTTGTTCCATATATTTTTGCAGTTTTCATGTATTCCTTTGCAACTTTTTTTTCATTTTCGTAAAGAGTTTTGATGAATCCTTTTAGTTTCAATAATTTTTCCAAGCCTTCGATTCCATCACTTTTAGATACACAAACAGAGACATGGATTGGTCCTTTGAGAAAAATATTTGTCCGAGGTTGAAAATCAAATTCTGTATGAAAGGAAGATTCCAAAGCTTCCATTGACTCAGTGGCTCCATATTTATATAATGATTTGGCTGAACTTCCATCTCCATATACTGCAATTGTACCAATATTTGATGTCACACCATCATGTAGAATTGCACCAGTTATTATAAGTGCACAAAAATCTCGTAAATAGTAATACATATTTTTTCATGTAAATATCAAAGCTCAAAAGCTAACTGACGTTGAATGGTCAAAATTTTAATAATTGAATGATATATAAGACAAATTATCTCGAAATATTGATAAAAATTCTGTAATAACTTATATAGCACCTAGAGAAATTGATCGTTGTCTTTTTAAGCAATTAATTTGAAGAAGTTCATTAAATTTAGCTCACAATTAGATCTCATTATCACTCATCAGGCTTGAATCTAAAATTTATATGATATTAAAGTAAAAATAATTTCTTTGTCCAATATTTCCAATCGAGCAGACCCATTTTTCATTTCGACGGATCTTATGACTCTATTTAAGCATTTGTTTCCAGAATTTAGCATCTTAAAATAGAAAAAAAGTTGAACCTTAATTAACGAAATGAATAATGAAATTATATTTAAAATTTGAGTTGACCTTGAAATCAAGTATTATACATGTAGCACTTCTGCTGTGACCCCATTATATGCAGCTGCTAATCAATAAAAAAAATATATCCTTTTTTAAAATTTGCCGAGATTTAAGTTTTATAAGTTTCTATCTATCAAAATCGGTGTTAATAGCTTGCATAATTTTTTATTTAAGAAACTTCAATCTTCTAGATAGACTTACATTTAATAAATTAATTTCTACTTCAATTTTACACTTCAAGATTCATAGTCGTGCTACAAACATAAGATAAATTATTATTCCACTGTTTGATTAATGTAAGTTTTTGATAATTTTCTTGTTATATATTCTGATTTCATACAATACCTAACCGTTGAAATTAGTTCTACTAATTGGTTGAGTAAAGCATGGAATGTATACATCTTGGATTATTTTTAATCCATTTTATGTTCCACGCTATAACTGTTGTATATTTACTAATACGCTAGTCCGTATTGATACACAATTACTTAATTTTGTATTTTCTTATTTTGTAGAAACTAGTTGTATATAGTGCGCTTTAGCATGAAGTCGGAGTATTTAACAATTCCCACCTATTTCCATCTACAGCCTCTTGAGAGTTACACTTGTCTCCAAATTGTGATACATCTAGCCTAACAAGCTTCAAGACAATTCCATAATGTCCTTTTCAATTATCTAAAGGCAATGAGCACGGTGCTATTAGGAATCACACTGTTTGGACGCGTTTGCTAATTCACTTCTGTTATCTCAAAACAAAAAAAATTATCTTTTCTTCTGGAACATCTGAGGTTCCTAGTGCACAAGTTTATCTAAATTTGTATTGGTATTGCGAAATATGGTAAGTAGTATCTTGTAGCTTCGACTATCACATGAATCACTTTGAACATGTAATCGAAAGCTAAATTGAGACTTGAATTCTAATTCTTTCGGGTGTCTGGTCACAATATAAATTTTTTGCACCATCCAGAACTCTCTTCTCACTATGACTCCTGTTGCTTTTTTGCGGCGTAATGCGGTGTTGGTGAACGATACCACAATTCTCTTACATACTGCATATGCGGTTTGATGAGAATCGTTGGTATAACCAGTTACCTTATTTATTTTACCATGGTATAAAATTAGCGTAAATAATCTGTATGCGCTAATGCAAAAGATATCCTACCGGGATGTAAGGTTATGGATCCTCACATCTCCCGAAAGTTTTATTTTTATTTATTTTAAGAAAGATGACTTCAGAAATCACTACACCTGCCACATCGAGCGCACAAGTCGCCTCCATCTCATCAGCTAACCCTTCTCCTCCTTCTGTCAATTATCGTACAATAAGAGAAGAGGTCGAAATGTCTACATTTTTTTGAGATATTCTAAATGAGGGATTGCATAGTGGGATGATCTTCGGGAATATCGTTCGACTCGAGAGCCCAGATTCTTATGATATGTGGGAGACTGATATGATCGCCGTGTGGAACAGTTCAGGGCTTTATGGACTTGTTGTTGAAGGGCTGCAGCCAATTTTAAGGCTGTGCTAACTGAATGAAGAGCCTATCGGGTTCTGTCAAATTTTGCTGTTGGAGTTTATGTTCAAGTAGTCCGTACCGATATACGCCAACGTATGCTGGAAAAATTAAACACTTTTTTGATGTGGCTTTACCTCAACAGTGAGTACAAAAGACAGAATACTTACTCGTTGGTCTACCAACTAGGTACATTTTCGCAACTCAGCAATGAATTCGAAGACACCCAGCCCATGTCTAACTTCTTTCGACATTTTGAGGCAGAGCATTACAAGCTTCGACGACTTGCCGATGCCTCATCTGACCCTTGACGCAGAGATTTCGGTGTTTTTCTAGAACGTCATTCGATGAAGCGTGACTTTCTTTTAGGTTTTCTGAGCAAGAAAATGAAGAACGTGGTAGACAATTTGACCACTAAAGATAATTTAACCCATTCAATGGTGAAACAAAAATTTTTCGACCTTGACTCTACTGATCAACCTCATACAGCTTTCGTCACACAAGCTAAGCCGAATTGATAGCCTCCTTCCAAGCCAGCAAAAGTCATGAAGAAAAAGCGTTGCAATTACTGCAAGAAGCACTTTCCAAGATATGATGAGGGTCACAACTGGATCAATTGTGAGCGGCTTAAAGAAAAACGAAACCAAAAGAATTCCTTCAAGGCAAATGTGGCTAATATGAAAACTGTAGCTGCCGGTAATGTTAGTAAATTCGACTTCATATTTGATTCTGATGCATCAGCTCATATGTGTCCTTTCAAAGGTCGATCAGCAGGCTCAAAGCATGTACCGGACTTGTCAAAACAAGTTTTGGCGAGCCTATGGCTGTATATGGAAAACTTACACTGAGCTTACGATTTAAACTGTCAAATGATTGTAATTCTAATTTCTTATCATCTGATGTACTCTACGTACCTTAATTATCTGACTCACTTTTTTCATGGAAAGTAGAAAGGTCTAAATAATATATTCTCTATTCTGATGGGACTGTGATTCGTTCACTAAAAGGTGGTAATATATGTCTTGAGACAATCTTTAACGGTACTGTACCTGTTGTCGCTGAAGCAAATATTTCAATTCAAGAAACTTCTTAAATGACTTATGAATATTGGTATCAAGCTTTGTGTCACTCATCTCCCACATCTGCCTCTAAAACCGAGATGATTATTCAGGATTCAAGTTTATTTCCTGACTGTCCAAAAGATTTTTATTGTGAGGCGTGCGCACTTTCAAAGTCCATTCATAAAAATACTCGTGCAGTTGATCGTATAGAAAGTACTTGAGGAGAATATTTGCACTCAGATCTATGTGGTTATTTCCCGATGCGTTCTCTTGGTAACTCTCTCTATTGTATTAGTTTCGTAGATGACGCTAGTCGCTAGTCAAGTGTCAAGTTCTTATCGCAAACATCGGAATCTTGCCAAGCTGTAATGAATACGATTGCGAAACTTGAAACTCAATTTAAATGTGTAGTTAGAATACTACGAACCAATAACGTTGGCGAATATCTCAATGATAAACTTACCAGTTACCTCGCTCAGAAGAGAATACGCCATGATTTGATTTTCCCGTATTTTCCTGTGTGTAATGGTATCGCCTAGCGATTCGATCGTTCTATTGGCGAGGTTATACATTCTATGTTATCAACCATTGCTGAAAAGCGTTTATGAGCAAAAACCCTTCAAACATTTGTGTATACTAAAAATTGAATATCTCATGGTGTTGTGTGTGGTCAGATACGCTATGAATTCTTTCATGGCATTAAACCCACATTAAAACACTTAAAGCCTTTCGGCAGAGAATCCTATTTACACATACCGAAGGGTAAGCTAACCTCAGGTTGTTAACTTCTCCCAAGAGCTGAAAAAGACGTGTTTGTGGGATATGGTGCTACGCAACACCACTACAGAATTATTACCCCCTCCAATGGGCGGTTAACAGTTTCTGCTGATGTTAGATTTCCACCCTCAATGTACGAAGATAAAGCTAAATTGGCAAACTCTTCCACTGAGCAGAAAGTCCCGAATGAATCACTTACTGTAATCACAATTGTTATGTCTGACTCACTAGCGTCGATGATCAGACCCGCAGTAAATCGTGACAATCATTCTAATCGTGCCGTTTCACGTTCAATTTTTCAGTCGTCCGAGATTTCTATTGCGAATGACCAGTCTGCAAACGAGCAAGTTGAAGCTTCTCATAATCATTCATCAAATTCCCAGGAAAATACTATAAAAATCACTAGATCGAACAGCCATGTGAAGCCTCGATTGTTTTCTGACACGATAACGGGGGAGTGGTGGAACAGATTTCGTGTATCGTCTTCCAGTTCTCGGGTTTTGTCATTAGAAATGGCTAGCTGTTCCGATGAAGATAGTGCATTTATTAGTATTTTGGATATAAGAGCCTAAAAATTGTTATGAAGTAGAACGCTAGACTCACTGGATTGATTGGGAGAAAGCTATCAGAAATAAGATTTCATCACTCAAAGGAAACAACGTATGGCATGTGGTACCACGTCCTGAAGGACGAAAGATTGTCAAAGGCAAATGGGTATTTAATGTTAAAGGAAACGCCCTTGGAGAAGTCAAACGTTTCAAGGCGTGATACGTCACTAAAGATTTTTCCCAAGTCCAGGGATTCGATTATGATGAAACCTTTGCTCCTGTTGTAAGATTAAATTCTCTACTATTACTCCTTGCCATCTCTATTAGCAAAGTATGGAGACCCAGACAACTCGATGTAAAAACTGCGTTTGTATATAGTACATTAATTGAAGAAATTTATATCGAGCTGTCTGAAGGTTACAGGATTGAAAATCATGAAGTGCGTCTTAACAGATGTATCTATGGACAAAAACAATCACTACGAGAATGCTATTTTAGGTTGATTGAATATTTTCTCCGTCTAGGTTTTGTTTCTTCCCAATTTAACCCTCATATCCTACTGCATAAATCAAGCAACTAGATTATTGCGATTAACGTAGATTACATCGTTTTATTTGGCAATCAAGGGAAGCTAATGGATAAATTGATTAACTTCCTGAAATCTGAGTTCAAAGTTAATGATATGGAAATGATTCGTTGGCTTCTTGGTACTCAAATCGAATAATCAAACATAGGTATTTCACTTTCCCAGAATGCTTACATTGATCGAGTCTTAGCAAGATTTTCCATATTCGATTGCAACCCTGTCTCTGTACCTATCGAGCCTAACCAACGTCTAACATCTGCGGTTGATGGGGAGCCAAGAAAGAATGCTAATCTGTATCAACAGATGATTGGTTCAATAATGTACATTGTCAAGGGGATACGACCTGACCTCGCGTATAAAATTGCTCATCTCTCACAGTTTAGTTCGAATCCATCGTATTCTCACCTTGGTATTGCGAAACGAGTCTTACGATACTTAAAGGGAACCAGATATCTTAAATTAACTTACAAGTTTGGATCTCCCTTGATACTCAATGGATATTGCGATACATCATACGGAAATTGTCTCGATACTCGTCGAAGCTTCTCGGGCTATTTGTTCCAGATTGTTAGTTCTACATTTCCTTGGAAAACTCGTAAGCAACGGACCGTGGCTCACTTTACATGTGAAGCCGAATATATGGTCCTGTCGCTTGCAATAAAACAATTCATCTGGATTGTTCGCGGTCTTCAACAAATAACTACTGAACATATACCTACGGCTTTGTCGACAGACAATAATTCCGCGATCGATATTGCAAACAATTCGAGACGTAATCATGCAACAAAGCTAATAGATATTGCCTATCATTTCACCAGAGAGCAGATCGAGAATGGAACCCTTACCTTACTTCATATTCTATCAGTTGAAAATCTTGCTGATATATGAACAAAGACGTTACCAAGACCAAGAATAAACCAATTGTGCACCTTCATATTCGGTGAAAATTGAAAAGGGGTGTTGAAATTAGTTTTACTAATTGGTTGAGTTAACCATGGAATGTATACAACCTGGATTATTTTTCATCCATTTTATATTCCACGCTATGACTGTTGTGTATTTACTAATACGCTAGTTCGTATTGATACACAATGACTTATTTTTGTATTTTCTTATTCTGTTGAAACTAGTTGTATATAGTGCGCTTTAGCATAGAGTGGGAGTAATAAACAACTCCCACCTATTTCAATCTACAGCCTCTTGAGAGTTTCACTTGTCTCCAAATTATGATGCATCTAGCCTAACAAGCTTCAAGACAATTCCATACTGCCCTATCCAATTTTCTTTACTAACCAATATATTTTTCTAACGGTTCAATAAAGACAGATTTAAGAAGCTTATCAAATGATTTGTATACTGATTTTTTTTATGTTTTTTGAAGCACAATTAACTGCTATTTTTATTTAAAAAATATTCTCATGGGATTTCATAATCAAAAGTTATGGTTAATGACAAATGTCTTTGGTTACTAATGTCACAGATATAGAAATGTACAATATACATTAGTATTGACTTGATAATAATACTTGAAAGTTAATAGAAAGTAATATCGGGAGATCAACAGTTCTGGTTTGTTATAAAATTGATATGATCATTGATGATGATATCGGTTTTGAGACGGAGTATAATATGCGTTAGATGTGTTTGTTTTCAATATATTTCAAGAAAGGATAACTTGGAGTACTATAAAATCTATTTCAAGTCAAATTTTTGTGTACAGATGCATCAAAGCAATTCATAAGTCAATTCTTTACTCTTTAAATCCGTATCAGTAAAAATTTAACATAAATTCCATAACTATGAATTTTAGTAGCTAACAACTCCCTGTAATATTACATCCATCGAAGCCTCCATAAAGTCGTTAAGATATTTCTTCAAGTTTTCAATTGAGTTTACTTTCATGCCTACAGCACTTTCACCACAATATATGGAGAGTTAATCGTAAAAACATCAAATTGTCAACTTATTGAATATTATATCTTATCCACCTCGTCCTGAACTCATCAAATATCGATAAAATAATTGAAAATTCTAACTTATCCGAGACCAAATTGATAAAAATGTCAAAAATTAAAAAAAAACGACTCAGTATTCCGATTAATACAACCCTTTTTTTTTTTGATTCTTTATTGATCAGGACATCCAAGGTGAACTTGTTCGTTAACGCTAGCTGTAAATTTAGCAGGCTCTCCATTAGATCTTGGATCCAAAAAATCTTCTAATGCGTTTTTAATAACGACCCCTTCATCTCGATAAGAGTCAAATTTTGGGAAGACTTCCCAGACTTTAACATTATGTGGATTCACCTCTTCATTGCTTCTAACAATCACTCTTAATGAACCGTTGATATATACTAAAGCTTTCTGATCTTTTTTAGACTCTTTCTTGAGTATCAACTTCAAATGACCCATGTCCATCGGCATGTTCATTACTTGATTATAGATTGCGTCATTATCTTTACTAGCGGCGCAAGCGTGTTTTCCTGATAATCTTATGTGACCCAGTGTGACGGCAGCAGCAATTGCCCGCCCTTTACCTGACAAAGAATTCTGAGTTGTCTTTTTAGTTTTTTGAATCTCTGTTTCTCTAAAATATTGCTCTGCGGTTGTCGCTATATTCTCATCATTCAACTCAATGAATTGTTGTTCTCGTAGATACTTTTCAAGCGTTTCAGTTCCTTCCTGTTTGGCAACACAAACAGTTATATAATTAAGATGTTTATTGATTTTGAATGAAAATGGTATAATTTCTTTTTCCTGCAACATCATGGATGCCATATCATAAGAAGGATTTAAAGTTTCATCTTTAATTAATGTTTGGGCGATATTGTTTTTCGGAAAAACTGCTATCATGGCATTTTTTGAAGCCATACCATTGTAAAGACCAGCAACAGAGAATAATATCGCACAGTTATCCAAAAGTGACTTCATTTTTTTTCTTTTTTTTTTAATTGCAATAGAGAGGTTTGTTGATTAATAAAAATTAAGTATGAATTGAGAATAAAATATTAATGTTGAAGTAAGAATGTCTGAGTTGTTGACACAAGATAGATGAATTTGGGAGACTGACGTGCACATAATATAGTATTTTGATAAAATTGTTTTTCTAAAAACTTACTAATGTTCGGAAAAATATCAACTTTTGATAATATTAATTAAAATTACATGGCTAACGGTAACTGAACCCACGACTGGGCATAAGGTCAGCTCTACGAAGTGAAATGGAATAATATCTAATTATAGGGGTATAATTTTGATCAATATTAAGTAATTAACTTTTGGCCTAACTAAAGTAGTTTCCTTAATCAGGAACTTACTAAGCGAGCCTCACTAAAACTGCCCTTTATCCTTTAAAATTAATATTTAATGTAACCGCTCTTTCTTATTCCATAACTGAGAATGACTCTTGATCCATAGATAATTTTGAGATTGTGGCCCTGGAATTTTAATTCTTAATTCTCAGTTTTATCACTCGGTATAATTATAAATGATAGCCCGTTTGCGATTCGCTTATGATTCCTGCCTTGGCAATATAAATGATATCGATAATTATCAGCAATTTATCCTCCACCTTGTCATGCACCTTGTCATTCAACTTGTCATGTAAAATCCTGACAACCTTGTTGCGATATCAGCAATAACGGTCGTACAATTTAATGAAATATTCTGAGAATATAAAATTTTGGCAATCCAGACTCAATACATAATTATTTCTAGACGACGATTTTGATATATTTTTTGTGGAGACTTTCCATATTACATTATTTTGACGCCGTTGATTACAAAACTTGTGTATGATAGAAGTAATCTGACCAAAAATTGCGACTCGACTTTGATGCAGCACCAAACCTCTTTGATTACATCTGAAGTTTTAATTATATATAAAATGATTGGAATATTTCGGTCAGAACAATCTCAATGAAAA
>JAHYSP010000249.1:48938-69487 GCA_019455505.1 Pleochaeta shiraiana
TTTGGAGAAATATATCAAATTTTGCTCAAGAAATTCAATAATTGTGTTGAAAATAATCTCATTTATTTGTCATGAACAATTACTAGACAATTAAGTTTCATATAAATTTAACCCCGTCAATAATTGAGATTGAGTTGAAAATTATTTTTCCGATTCTGCCTAAACTTATAATGGAAAATTTACTCTGATTCAGGAAATATTTCAACTAAATTTGATTTGATATGAGTTAAGGCCTTCTTGCTTATGAGTGATTGCAAAAAAAAGCATCTAGGCCAGGTAAAATATTCTAAGCATAACACGGTACATTTGTTTGGAAACTGTACTATTAACGAGGTTTAGGTACTCCAGATTTGATATAATCGGGCTGAAAGCTTCAGGTGGTATGAACACAACCTAAAATCTATTGAAGTTCTCATGAATCAGAAATTTTGTCAAGTTGAACTTCAGCTCACCAATGATATCATGATGTTGATCATGTATTTGAGTATTTCTTTCTCGAAAAAAGNNNNCCCTCATTACGCGAACCATTTCATAATCAAATCAAAGTTAAATCCATGGAGCCGGATATATTTCCATACGATCATTATGAAAACGGCCTATTTCATATTTGCTTTCCTAGTCTAAAAAAAAACCATCACTCATTGACTTCACAATTGACTGTATCATACCTCCGGAACTTCATATTTTAAATTAAAATCTCAACTAGTAAACTGACATTGGTTTTAAGTAGATTTCATACATCCATAAAATTAAAAAAAAAAATTAATATCACGCGAGGCAGTTTTCAACAACATTTTAGGATATTGTATGACTACATCTATAATTGATAAGGGGAGCCTCTTAACTCCTGAATGTATAAATTTTTGAAAGTCATCTAACCTGATACTTGATATATCTGTAATAAAATAATTTCGTATCTATTTACTTGATTCACTGTCAAGAAGAATCAATTTAAATTGAATTGAATGATCTTATGACTAGTCTGACTTCTAAAATTATCGTCTAAATATCTACTTGATGCTTTTGTTTTATTGACAATACAAAAATTACTAAATATTAATTGAGTCTCTGTTAGATCCATAAATTAATTGTATTTGTAAATATCACTTTTTAATGCTATTTCGAAGAGAGAACTCAATTGTTAATAACCTGTCCAAAAAAATCTTTTATAGAGATCTAATATAGGAAGTAGCCTCTAATCTTAGATTTTTAGAATGTATCATGAAATCAAGGAACATTCAGGCTATTCTGGTGCTAATAAGTATTCACGAGTGAAAATTAAATAAATTATTCTTTTGATACTAGTTCTTGACTAAATCTGGGCTGCAATTTTCAGTGTTTTCTTGTCTAGAGTTAAGTCCATAAAAAGCTGGTAGATTGCTTGATTGTCATAGCTGAACGTAGAAAGAAATGTTACTGTTAAACATAAGTGAAAAGCCAGCAAATTTTTGTCTACTATCTGTTATGTATTTCAGGATGTTGCATTGACCCAGTTACTAAAAAAAATGTAAATAAATAATAGAAATAACTTTCATTTAAAGTATTCTTTGCACTCATATAATATTTTAATAGATTATTCTACTCTGTTTTTATGTTCATTAGAGGATCTATGCACATTAATATTATAATTTAAGCTAAAAACTACCCGTAGCTTGAGCCCAGGGATAGGTAAATGAAATGTTCTTCTACACTGTCAACTTGAACATCTCTAAATAATAATAAAAAAAATTAAATTACGATTGATCAATATCATTATTTTTGAATTTTAAATCGTTGAAGTTAATATTAGTTTTTATTTTAAACAAATTTAAATAACGATTGCTTGATTGAATATCTGCACTAAAATAATTAGCACAAAAATTTGCTGTATCTATTAAGTGCGATCATATCAGTATTTGAAGTCAAAACCTCATATTATGTATGTCATATTGTATCATCACACAATATACATTTTGATAATGAGTTTTGTTCCTTATAGTGCCAGAGAACTGTTTGTAAACTAAATTTAACTAATTAATTTTAGGGTGTAATATATTCTTATGTCAAGTGAGTGTTTATTACTGATTTTCTGCTGCTTACATACAAGCACTAACGAATTAAGTAGATAGATTTGACAATGTCCTGATAATAATATGTATCTGAAGTGTGTAAAAATTTCTGCTTAGAACTTGTGAGAGTACTCGGCAAAATCCTTTAGGATTTTTAATCCCCTACTCGGTTTAAGGTCGAATGTTTGATATTTGAATACGACATAATTTTTATAAGTAAAATCGTACTATCTAAAGTTTTATTTCAAATGGTGAGCTGAATGTGTGTTCATCACAGCCAGAGATCATCATTAGCGAAATAAGGACGATATCAGAAGTAAAGATCAATATCTTGTACAGCTGTTAAAGATTTTATGAAAGATAAGATGAGATTAATTACTTTGTACTCTCTTTCACTAACTAACTATGAGGAAAATAGATATTATACATTTTTTGAATATTCTAGCTCACCCTTAGTTCATGAAAACTATTAAATTTTGATTCTCTGAGCTATGATTACGCACAATTTATAATTCTATTGTTTATGAGATTATTGCTCTCACCGTGGTAAGATTAATGCTGTTAATATTAAGCTTTATCTCTCATAAATATATTCCTTTGAGTAGTGTTTCAAAACAAACCTATCAAAAGATCATTTATTTGATATTCTCAGATCAAAATTTCATGTTCTGGTTACTATTACCCAGATATTACATAGGCGAGCATGATTTTAGAATGAGTTGATGAATCCAATTCAAGCTTTAGTATTTGCTTAATGTCTCATTATATTTAAAAGCTGCAAATTTAATTCAAAGCTTGAAAATTGAGCTAAGAGAATTTGATGTTTGGATTGATGTATAATTTAGCCCGGTTTACTGTTTTCATCGGTATCTATGGTATATTTTACACAAAATAGACAGAGCTATCTCTGTAGAGGCAAGAATTCAATTTTTTGTTGTCGAGTTTTTCATCAAGTTAATAGTAAATAACATGAAAATATTATATCTATGATAAAAAAATGGTTACTTAACAACCTTAATTTTATTCTAGATATCAATTTTATTGCTTGAAAATATAAAATTTATATAAAGCTTTCGGTTACGTTAGCAAATCAAAGCTGAAAGTTTTTGATGACAAATATCTGATTGAATTTAATTACCAAGAGAGGAGAAGGCAAGATATTTCTAGACACTAATTCAATGCTAGAATAATAATTCTCTCAGGAAGCGGGAATTTATTACAACACCCTTTAGGTGTTATGGAGACGGATTGGTCATGTATCTGGAAAATGCCGAACAACAAAATGTAATGTCTCGTCGAGTATGAATAGCTAAGTATAGGAGTGAGCCGATATTTGATTGGTACTCGATTATTTCAGCCGCGCTAGCAACGCCATAAAAAGGAACCATGAATACTTCAAAACCTGCAACTATGGGTGTATCGACAGGTCGGCAGTTTTCAAAACCAAATCTTTCTAATATTTGTCGAGCTTAGGCATCTTGAATTAAAAATATCATTTTATTTTGAAGATCTCTTGTTATTCGAACGACGAGAAAGTAATTAGTCGGGCCTAAATCCTCAAGCTGGAATTTGGTTGCAAGTTTGTTTTTTAGTGAATTAACATGGGCTAAGTTTCTTCCAAGAATCAGAAAATCATCAACATAAGTAATGATAAAGATTCTAGTTTGCTCATAGATGAAAATCTAATTGTCTGATGCAAGCGGAACAACTCCTACTTCAGAAAGTCTTCTCTTTAGATGTTTCTGCTGGAGTCTGGGTGCTTACTTCAAACCGTAGAGGACCTTTTGAAGCTTATAAACGAAATGGTATACTGATGTGACTCCTGGCTCTCTCCAGCCTGGTGGTACCTCAACGTTGATGTTATTATCAGCATCACTATTGAGAAAAGCTGAAACTGCATCCATCTGCTCGATTTCTAGATTGAACTTAGCCACTAAGGCAATTGCAATCTTCCAGGTTGAATTTCGGAAAACTCCAGAATATGTCTGTGTAAAATCACGACCATACTGTTGCTCAAATTTTCTTACTACCCAACGAGCTTTGTACTTTAGTACTTCGCCATTTTTGTCGCGTTTTGATTTAAGAACCAGTTTTCCTGTGAGTAACTTTGTACCAATCGGTAGTTCGGAACGTCTGAAAAGTGACCAAGTCTTTTTATCAGTCAAGCATTTGTATTCAAAATTTTTTGCCTCTTTCCATTTACTGGATTCACTACAATTCATAGCTTCCGCAAGAGTTTTGGGGTCAGATTTCTCCTGGATTGTGAATATTGACTGTGAGACAGCGATGAAAGCTGTTGAATGCTATTCGCTGATTATCTACAGAGATAGCAGCTGTGTTTCTAGTGAGCCGATTTACCTTCTCATAAACCTTATTCTTGCTACCGAGTGGTCGGCCATGGCGAGTTTTTGTCACCTCTGTTGGCATTTCTGAACTCTCTTCATCTATTGGCTGATCTTGAAAAGTTTACTTTTCTTCATTCTCCTCAATGGTTAATTGTTCATTGCTATCAGCATTATCTTCACTCTACGCTACTATTTCATCACTCTGATGTTCATTAATTTTAAGTTGCTCGAAAGGTGTGAGCGATTCAGATGATAGTAAAAGTGTTTCTGTTTGATTGATAGTATTTTCTTCCTCCCAATAACAACCATCAATTGGAATTTCAAAAGGTTTGTCGTTCACTTCCCAAGATATATCCTCTGTTTCTTTCGAAAGATCTTTTTCTTCATTAAATTGTACCGATGATGACCGGACCACTTTTATTCGGGAGGGAATATAAATCCGGTAAATATGCTTGCCTTCATAACAAACCAGTATGCCTTTTTTAGCCCGCTTTTCAAGTTTCTGAGAAAGGACTCATTTCTCGACAGGAGTTTGGACATACGCCTTGGATTCTAGAACTCTCAGATGACTTAGATCTGGCTTTTCATCAACATTCAACATAAAGTAATTAAACGGTTGGATTGGTGTTTCGCCATTCAGAGCTGGCGTAACAGTTCGATTTTCAATTTGCAATTGGGTTTTGACAAGCTCTAGCCACAAATATTTGATAATTTTCTTTTCAATAGATACCGTACGGACTCTCAATATAATTACACCAATTGACGGCTCAGCTCGACCGTCTCGCACTGGAAAATACGGAATTGTGGTTTCAATTATCTGTCCTAATTTTGTTGCAATTTTACTATTGTCCTTTGGGGAGTACTATTTTCCACCATCAAGTCTCTAAGATTTTACAACAGCGTTGTACTGTGTTTTCATCAAGGCATTGAAACTTTGAATTGCTTCTGAAGCTTCATTATTTCTTTCGTGGTAGTACCCCCATCTTGCAGATGTCTCTCCATCTCTGAAAATCGTACAATACCGCTCCGAAATCCAGGAATCATTAATCAAAATTTTTCCAATTGGCTGAATCATGACTACATCGACGGAAACTGAGTCTAGCGGCAATCTGGGACGGGAAGAAACGCTTTTAAGTACAGGATGCCAGGTTTTAGATAGTGCACAAGACTCAAAGATATATTTCATCTGAGAAGGATTTAAAGTCTGATTTTAATCGATTCCAGTTGTTGTCTTTTGAGTCGCTTTAACATTCATTATACCAATATGACTAAGTCTTCGATATCATAGTTCCAGAGAGTTTTGCGAACTTAACTGATGTGCTGACATAGCAACGGTAACATATGATTCATTTATATAAAATGAGTCATCATATGTAGCGAATTCAACTCTTTGTGGTCAATGCATTACACCATGCCTTATATAACTTCCTGTTTTTAGTAAATTGCCACCACTGAACAGATTCAGAAGGCATTCAGGCAGGTATAAAACATAGCTTAATATAAAGGGGTTATTGTTTCCATTAGGCAGTTTACACTGTTAAGTTACAGTACCAATTTCTTTTGGGCAAATAGGCCCACTTGCAGTATTAATCAGAGGAAGATTTTCAATTTCTTTATAATCATCAAACTTTACGTGAGAGTTTGCAATGTGTGTGGACGAACCCGTGTTATGTATCCAGCGATCCGATCTTTTGGCAACAAAACTAGATTGATTTATACAAGTCAAGCCTTCGAATCTTGTTGTGTCGATATCACTATCCCTATTCTTATTCTTAATCTTGGCTTTACTGTAGTCATTAAATTTTTTTTTCTTATTATTTTTGAGTTCCCACTGTTTATTGAGATCTTAATTTTTGGGATCTTCAAAACATTTTCCCTTCGTATGTCGAGTTCTTGGATTTCCACAAATCTTACAATCAAAAGGTTTTAAACGAGACCTATTCTTTCCAGAATTTCCTGATTTGGGTTTTGGTAAATTCTGATTATTTCCAAAAAATGCAATTGGGTTTCCATTGTTCCTAGGATCTGCCCTGGCCTCATTTTTGAGGTCGTGTATCAATTCACCGAGGGTGATTGTTTCTTTTCCCCTACATAGAGCCCGCTGTTTTTCTGCCCATACTTGGAATGATTCTTTCATTGCTTTCAAGAATACTAGCGGATGCCACGAGTCGGGAGGTGCAATATTAAGATGATTCAGCGTATCAATAGCATTTTGCAAAGCTATGATAAATTCATCAATGTTTGAGAAATCCGAATACCTTATCTTTGTATATTTTTTGATAACTTCTTGATTTAAAAACGATCCCTAAGCTTACGTACTGGTTGGCAATCATATAACGCATTTCTTTAGCTGTGCCAAAGTTATCAATTTGGCTTGCTATTGAAGTTTAAACATTATTGGATATGCATTGTTTCATCTTTGAGTCACCTCTTGCCCATTTTTCAAAGGCCAATATCACCTTTTCTGACGCTTTATCATCAAATTCATCAACAACAATCTTGGGGGAGCAGGAGCTTTAGGGTGATAGTTTTTTCGCAAGTCATTAACACGAGCAATATTCTCGATGTTGTACTTGCATTGCTGATAGTTGTCTTTGCCTTTCGGTCAGAGGTTAGGAGCTAGCATCATGCTCGAACCAGATGTAAGAGTTATACTGGAATGCTCCATTTTAGCCTATGTTCTTCGCTTCTCACTTTGATTGATTTATCTTCGACTTCAATTATATCCGCATTTATTAATAGAGATCGCGTCCTCTGTCTGATTCTGATCACTTGATGTGTCAACCTTTCTCAATACAAGTTGCTTTGTTAGTTTTATAAAGGCGATTATACTGCAAGTTAGGAAATAATTATCATGCTGAGACTATTAACCTTTATAATATAAAGGTTAGAGTTAACGGAGGAGATTTTGACAGAAAGGTTTCAAAATGATAACTAGTAGTATAGATATTAACTACTAATTTATTATATTCAGATCTATGAAGATTTAAGAGAAAAAAAAGGTGACTTATATACAGATATGAGGTTTGTATGTTAAAGCTTACTTTTCCCAAAAAGGCATTCCAGATTTTTCTAGAATTCTCCATATAATAGTCAGTATCTACATACTTTCTAAATAATGCTCCAAATATCCTCGCTACTCATGATGGAACCACCGGGAAAGTTCTACCGGTACTTCAATGATTACTACCCCTTAGTTATCGTAGTCTCGAACGTGAATAGCACAACACTTTAAAAGCCGTTTGGTCTCATAATCTTTTAGAGATGGATAAAGGTAAAAGGTATATATTCAGTAATGTTATCTTCTAGATTACTTTGTTTACTCTATATATTGTATCCATAATATTTATTTATTTACGATTAACGCCAAACAGGCTCACGGGCTAATCCCGGCCTCGGGCCTCCCTAGGGGCACTTGGCGTGCCTGCGCAGTCCGAGGCTACCAGGCATATCAAGTTGTCATTGTATCCATAATAAATACTTCAGGGATGGTGACTACTAGCGTGATTATAAGTGATATCACGTGACCTTCAAGCTGCAAGGCTGATACTTCAAAAATTTAAAACAATTTTTTTTTTTCATCAAAGATATTACTCTTTTTGGCATTCAGCAATTTTAAAACTGTAAAACTTTCTCGCACAAAGCTTCAAAACATTCAAATATAAATTGGATAACATTTCATTTATGACACTCTAATGACTAGATTTTGTGAAAGATCTCAATCAGAATTTGTCTTTAAGTCTTGGACTTTTATCTAATAATTCAAATCTCGATGACAAAATTGAATAACATCCTGAGGATGCTTGTTAAGTTTTATGTACTTGGCACTACAAAAGTGTTATTACTGTTCTATTTCAAAAAATTCAGGTGCCAGATTGCTTTTATTAGTACAGAATTTTCAATTTCCTTAATCCTTTTTATACCATAAATTTCACCACAATACAAAATATTTTAAATAATCAAACTAACACCTCATTTTTTGATTATGTAAACAACATTATTTGAGTATTAAAACAAGTTCTTGGATTTACGTAATAATGATGGATTCAAATTGAGGTAATTTGATCGAAATAAAGAGAATCGAACCAAAAATAAATCTGCTTGCCAATAATCAAAATCTTGTGAAATTTTTTCTAGCTTCATAGTGAAAATATGTGGTTATTTTCGAAAAATGACATTCTCTGCGTTGATACGTTGAAAACAATATGACGTTTGATTAAACTTGTTTATTACACTTCAATAATCAATATAAATGAAGATTAATGCCACTATGTTTGTTTCAGAGATAGAAATAATTTCATTTAACATAATCCAGAGCTCAATTTATCCATTATGGTTGTCTTCAACTACATCTCTTGCTCTTATGATGCCACGAAGAAATATATCAAGACAAGAACCTACCCATTTCAAGAACCAAAGCTCACGAATTTGTTGTAATAATCATAGAATATATATCAATAGTCATACATGACTATAAGTTTTAAGTAGAGAGGTTTAGTCTCTGAATTATTGAATAATATTAACTCGCCTATTAATTTGGTGTTATGCGAGACGTTAATATCCCTTTACAAATATTTGCGGCTAAATTTTTGAAATAAAATTTTACAGTAGTCATAGATGCGGCTGATTATTTCATATGAGATCTAAGTGGCTTGATAAATCCTAACACATGTCATCGTTAATTAATCCAATACTTTTAATGTCAAACATGTTAACACTCTGACTGAATAGCTGGGTGAAACTCAATCGCTTGAATAGCATGTATATTGAGATTTCTACTACTTACTAGTTAGAGCCAGATTGTCAGCTTTGACGCTGGAATACTTGAGTTTTCGCGGAAAGTCTAGCATTGATTTGAATAATTCCCATATAATAAAAGACTGAATTCGAAAAAAGAGGGATATGTCATGATCGCCAGTATAACAGTATAGTCATAAACTCAGTGATAATCTATATATGAATTTCTCTTACTTAAGCTTGTCAGATCTATCGCATTTGTACAGTGAATTTTACTAAGTGATTTGTGCATATAAAGTGATAGCAAAATTATAAGAATGTTCCTTCACATTCGCTTGTAAGTCTTTTGAGTTTTTTAACAAAATATTTACACACTCAAATTTTACATAGAAAAACAAACATCTTGTTTTGCAGTTTTTTACAGCATTTATTTTAAAAAGTTAGTCAATGATGTGGGAGATAAGTTGCGTGTTAACAAATGTGGCGTGCTCAAATAGTTCTTTGACTGCATTATTATAAAAACATGAATTAGATTTATTAAGAGCACTTTAAGAATCATTTTTTTTATCAAAACTTATTTATCCTACATACAATTTATTTAATTCATTTATCTTTCATTTTCACCTTCATCGATGTTCACCATGAAACATATTCCTCAATAAAAGACCAACATCATTATTCATCACTTGAACTAGGGTCATTCTATTAACCCTACAGCTTGCGTATTCAAAGTAGCAGATTATGCTTTATCATATATACGTATGAAATACCACCAACATTTTAAAGTCAGCTCTGGGAGTGACAGTAATTTCTCATCGAGAATGAAATATGTTATGTTATTCATACCATTACATTTGGAAAGTTTGATAACGCCTCCGAATGGCACAAAGTATCAAAAAAGCAATTATCGATCGATATCTAATTAGACTGTCGACTGGTTCCTCAAAATAAATGTTTTAAAGGCAGTTGTCAAGAATATTAAGCCGCAGATGGTAAAAAATAATAAAAAAGGCAATTTATACTTTGTGACAGGGCAAAGGTACTGTTATATCAATGATCAGAAGTGCGTGATAATTCCAAATGAAATGGGATTAAATTGCTTGTAATCAAATAGTACTCCTTGTGAATGATAACAGAAAGAAGAAGGATTAGTGGAAAAATTGGTGGTGGAGATGCTCGAATTTGTATGTAGAAATATACTGATTTTAAGTTATTTGCTTTGCAAAAAAAAAAAGGAAACATGTGTAAGATTTATGAGTATATAGACAAGTATCTAAAAATTAGAATATTGGATGATAATATCATGCAGACCAGTGTGGATTACGATAGAGCCTCTGAGTTCATGATCTTCATGCACAACATTTATCTCAAAAATACCTTCAAGAAGGCTAAAAAGTATCTTACAGAGTATTTCTTCATCTTTCTCTTTTTAAAAACTAATTTCTTGGGTATTAACTTTATCGAGCACGTTTAAAATCGTATTAAATAAATTCCATAAATTTATCAGCAACCCCTGACTAGGACTCTAGATCTTTGAGAATAGTTCAGGAAGTAAAGTAAAAAATTCTCAAATATAATTGTCAGAAGTTAGTATAGAGTATAACTTTTAGTATTGAAGTAATAACATGATGAAAAGATGAGCGCTTAGAATAATTAGATGAAATTTCAAATAATTTCTGAAACAGCACTAGCAAAACTATTCAAATGGCCACTCTCATAATGTCAAGAATTTTCTTTGAAATTTATGATTCACTTCATCAAATTTATCTGAGCTTTTACCACAGAACTATTTATTTTTCATTTTGTAAAATAGTTTGAATAGGTGTCGTGCATAAGCTTTATAAGCTTTACAATAAAAAATGATGAAACACCCGTGGAATTAGATGATCACTTTTCATATGGGACTGTTTATCTATTTGTTTACAGTCTGCTATTTAGGGGAAAATCTTTGATAGAAGTTTTTATATTATGACTAGACTGAGTGAATAAAGTCTTGATGACAGATTTATACGGCAAATATAAAATTGGACCGAACACCTGTTTATTTTTTACAATGAATGCATTGTGACATGAAGTATTATCGAGAAAGTTGAGTGGTTGAAAAAAGATATTTAATCTACCTTTTTTTTATATTTTCAATATTGGAAACTTGATGCAGAGACATCAATATTACTGTAAAAAATATAAACAAATCCAATGATGCCCCAAAATATTCTGCTACATTCTAGATCCTTCAGTACTATTCTAGGTATTTCCAAATAAGTGGAATGGTAGTATCTTACTTTAAAATATAAGCATAGAATTACTTGAGGAAAATAATTATCAAAGATAATTGTTTACATAGATAGTGAATAAGGCACTAAGACGCATCAGGAAAGAATAGTAGTGCAGTCAGGTTACTATTCTATTTACAACAATAATATTACATAAGAAAACAGAATAAGATGTAATTAGCTGAATTTAAATCACTTAAACAAAACTAGAAATACAATTATCTTTAGGATCCTGTAATGAATATCATGTTGGCTAGTAGACAAAAGGCTCGTAAGATTGAGAGTAGTATAGGCCGCTTAGTGAGAAATTTATGTACTCTAAGAGACTACAGGTTTGTTTAAATGTATTGAAACATATGTATAAGATTATATTGCTAATTAGCATAGCTAATCAGCTTTTATGTATATATTCTACAAGTCTTTATATATTTTTCGACCAGTTGTGACGGCTGGTCAGCCTGATTATTATTGCAGCCTATGATATCTAATCAATGACATTTAGCCTCACGGTTCCCTTGTAGACGTCCCTAACACTCTTCCTTAGATATTATTAAATAGGCTTTTGACAGCAATCGCTCGGAGCCATCCAAATAGCTGTTTAACTATAGAAGGGTTCGCACGCCATACTTCAGTTTTTGAATACAGCAGCCTACAGTGAATCATTCAATATTATGGGATATAGATAGAATGGCTTAAATTTATAATACTGCTAATAATAACCTACCAAGTTGATCCGGGTCTGGAATGGAATTATCATCTGGGATTGGTTATATCGTATAGTCGGGATGATGAAGAGAGGACTGAAATAGACGTGGGAATTACAAGGGGTAATCTAGCTAAGTCGACCCAGGAGAAAATTTTTGTCTATATATGTACATAGGGCTCGCACTGCTGTATGGGTTTCTTTTATCAGATAGAATATTAACTATCTTTGACTATTAAGTTGTCCTTACACACTTACTCAATCTGTGACACCAGGTAAAAGTACTAATTTTCTGTCATCTATCAATTACTCAATGTACCAAGAATATGATATTCAAGTTATGTATATATAGAGATGAAATTTTGTTTTAAAAAAACTTGATGATTTATAAAGTAAAATTCAATCATATTCTTTTCTATTTTAAACCAGTCTACTGTTTCCCAAAAATTTTTCGCTATCTTGATATTTTCTTCAAATACATTCCATTTAAGAATATTGAAACATCATCTTACTAATGTTATCACATCCGAGAGCTATTGGCTCAATGACATTTTTCGAAGTAGTATATAATAATGAGTGATAAAAACGATCAACAAATAAATCAAAGTCGTATTTCGACAATAGCATTTGATTTCCTCTACCATCTAGTTTTGGAAATATTTCCAGTACCATAGAATTGCTGGGTGTTATTGAAGTTTCCGTCCCTTTAAGGATTCGTAATTTTCCATTTATATAAATCAACTTTTCGTGATAATCTGCTAATTTTAAGGCAGCTATGACTTTAAGAGGTCCCATCTCTATGGGTGAGTCAATATCTAAATGATTCGGTGCTTTTTTCCCTTGAATAGATGAACATTTGAAATCTCCAATTAACCCAACCTGACCTAACGTGATCGCTGATGCAAGCTCTCGACCCATCGTTGGGATATATTTTAAATCATATTTTGAAAAAGGGTTTATTCTTGAAAACTTATTTTTTCTCTCAAATTTATTAAGATATATATTGGCAGCATCTTTTTCATCATTCTGATTAATAAATTTGAAGCCTCTTTTAATTAAAAACTTTTCAAGGCCTTCGACTCCAGCCTTCTTGGACTCACAAATTGTAGCTGAAATAAATCCAACTCCATTGTAATTTATTTCTGGTTTGTTCTTCGATGTTGTTTTAAGCATTAATTCTAATTGCTCTATTGAATTCACAGTATTATGACTGTATAACGTAGTAATATAACCATCTTTTGCATATGCTGCAACTATGCCCTCTTTACTGGTCAAGCCATTATGTAATGTGACTCCAGTTATTATTGCTGCGCAAAAGTCCTTCAGATTCATATTTATCTTATTATGTCTATCTCTGTGTATTTCTCCGTATTTCGTTGATCGGTAAAGATGTTTGTATTTTAAGAAAAAGAAAGAATCACAATTTTTATTTCATCAAGTTATTCAAACTTTTGTTAAACTTTTAATTTACGGATTTTTCACTCCAGTACATCAGAGAGTAAATTTAATTTTGAAAAAGTGACGGATCCTTCTTTCTTGCTTAATAATTGAAAATTAGTCTAAGTGCCATGCAATATTTCTTATAACAACTACTACTGTGACTTACAACTGGGTGGCAGATTGATCCATGTAGCTCTTGCTCGAAATTAGTTATTCAATTTGATATCCCAAAGAGCCTAAATTTCTCTATAGATTATTTACCTAAACGGTATTACTGACTCATGTTGTTAAATTTCAGTAAATAATCTAATTCGACATCTAAAATTGTGTCTTTATCTTGTGATGGTCTTTAGTCTAATTGACAAAACATCACAGGATGAGAAGCTACTAGCTTTTTCTAACGACTGCGGCCCCATCCATAGAAGAATCTTTAAACCACAAAAAGCTTTCTAAAATCGTAATTCATTGAATTTTTAATTTGTTACATCTTCAATAAACTACCTGCCATTTGTGTCTTAAAAGATATATTTAATCAGTCTTTTTTATAATAAACGTTTTAATATTTAACTCCATGGTCACAAGGATTTTAAAATTTGTAAAAAAAAATTCCCAGAGGAATACAGCGACTCGGAATTGGCTTAAACTGTTGTTTGCGTAGAGGTAATAAAAAATATTGTTGTTCTATAATTTTTGGAAATGTAGATTAATTACAATATATTTCGTATAGTTTTCCGTTGACTCCAACATCAAAAAACAAGTTAGAATATGATTTGTTTGTTGCACTTGTATCATTTAACTCAGTGACTCCTGTTTGTTCAAGATTTTCAGATTGTTTAATAATATCATTTTTATAATTTAGGGCTAAGTAAACCAAGTCTTCATGACTTTAATTTTCTTGAATAATCTGGAGAAAAGAATTTAAAAAGATCCCAGTTCTTTTATAGAAAGAGTAATAATAAGTAATTGTAATTATCTCTTACTGGTAAAATTAAAGTACCGTTTTTATTAGATTTAGTAACGTACAATATTCACAATATTTTTTCTGTTAGAAATTCTGTCATTATATTTGTTACATATGTAAATTATTTTATTCTGCTACTTTTTTCACAATATTAAATCTATAAATTGACAGTTTCACATAATGAAATTCAAACCCTGATAAAATTTTGTCGGTCAAATAATCAAAGAATAACTGTAATACTTACTTCAACTTTGAATTATTTTCTGAATGAAAATGACTTTTAACTCATTACAATAAACTGCCATAGATAAGCAACTACATTTCTCGAACCAAAAAATAAAACGACTAGGATTCATAAATTTTAAAATAAGATACATGGTTTTCATTTTAATGTTCATACCTGATAGCGTATCCATCCAGATTGTAGCAGTTGTGTGAAGAAGTAATGCATATTTAAGTAATGAGTTTGAAATCTAACATATTTTATCTTCTGGTAAAAGTTTTACTGGGAATTTGTGTCGTTTGATGAAATTGTTCAAGAATAATTATTATGAAGACTTTGATCTAAGAAAGCTGCATTAAAGGGCCAAGGTTGCGTCATTTGTGCAACAGTAATGATTAGAATGAAAAATACATAAAACTTTTCCTCAAATTCATAGCGGCATGCTCAAAAGATGCCTGAATGTTGTGCGAGCTCTGAAAAAACTCATTAAGAAACAGTTTCTGTGATAGAAGAAAATGATAACCGACTTGATAGTGTAAAGCTGCAATGATGATGATTTTTAAAACCAATCTGTAGTGTATTAAAAGAATATTAACAATAACTGGAATGTTATTGATCTGTTAGATTCAATAAATATCATTCATGGACAGTCTGAGGGTAGATTTTAAGAGACTGTGTTATGTATCAGTCATTATATCATGGTACTTAAGCATAGCACAACATCAATTAATGCATCATGGTAATAATGTAGTAAATGGAATAGAACTCAGTGTAAACAATATGAATTTGTTGTTATAGAATCAAATCTAACAGTTTTGATTTAATAATATATGACAGGGGTACAGAGACAATATAAATATAGTGCTATAATGATATATAAATTGTAGGTTTAAGACTATGGGGATAGGAAGGCATATCACCTTTTGATCAGAGGTATGATCTATAGAAGCTTACAAAAGTAGAGAGCAGTTAGAGTTTATTCTATATTGTATATAGCTCTTCACTAATCTTTCTAAAGGAATATAGAGGGAGGACTATGTTACATAAATTTCTAGATGCCCTTAACTCAATAGCATCTTGTATCTTTAGTATTTAGTCTTATAATTAAGTAGAAAGCAATAGAAGCCACAAGAAATTACTTAGTACTGATTTTGATGTTCCTAAAAATATGTTAAATTTCATATTTATGATTTTAGATAGTTCTACAAATGATTAATAATAATTACAAGGGTACAGGTTCCTCCATTCATTATAACTAAGCATTACTGGAAAAATATGAAATTATTATAAATGTAGATCATAAAGGGTAGTGGGACTTAAATATTTCAAAGATTCTGTTTATGATAATTATTGTGGGTTGGGAGATATTGTCTTTAATTTAAAATATTAGCGTACCGCGATGGTTACTCTTTAGATGATTTGATTCAATCCTTTTTTCTAATTAGTTTAAAAAGAGCATGATTAATATAGAAAAGGAGGGCGGGCCAAAATTTTTGAGGAGAGAGGAGGATTGATTGATGTAATTCTAAGAAAAATTGGAATAATTCATTCTATGAGTTTTGAGCCAGGAATTGTTTCCTTATGAACAAGAATACTATCAAATTAGTATATGTAACTTCGCTCATCTCGAAAAAAAGGCTAGTTATCAGATGGTCAGTTTCAATCACTGGACGACATTTTGTCTAAAGTAATAGTTCAATCACAATTATAGTATCAAGTTAAATCCTTTGAGTGGACTATTGTTTTTGATTTGGATACTGAATCAGTTATGCTAACTCTAAGGGATTCTGATTCTATCAGGATTGATAAATGTCAGGATTGGCGATTGTGATTCGACCAGTAAAAAATTTGGTGTCAAAAAAACAGAATCTGGGTCGATATAGATTCAGATATCAATTTGAATCAATCAATCAACAAAATACTTGCTGCATCTAGTCGTCCCCGAGAGTTGAAAAATAAAACACGGGCGAGTTTTCAAATGAAAAAATTCATATGCCTTAATGATTAGCGAAATTGGATAGAAAAAAATGTATCATTGAAATAGTTGGTCGACAATGTACAGACGTCCATTGGAAAGCAAGTTAAGCAACATTTGATGGGTAAAACAACTGAAAGTAAAACATGGAGAACATTTTTCAAAAAATTGAAACCAACTGTTTCAACTATAAAGTCTGATCTCAAAGCAGAATCTGAGCTTCTCACGATTAAAAACTATGAAATATTAATAAATGAATGCTTTTTACGATGTAAAATTTTGGGTATGAAATGTCAAACCACGAAATATTCCATTGTTGTTACCGGTGTAGAAGAGTCTTCCCTTGAATTGCACCAAGCATTAAATCCAATTTATCCTGTCACTTAAATTTTTAGGGCAAATCCAGTTAATGATACGGTAAGTGGCGGTGGTGAGAAAAAATTGGCTGATAAAATCAAAGCTTAACAAAAAAATTTGCAATCAAATAGAATTATATAATATCCAGGTAAACCTGGTAGCGACAATAACGTTGCTTTTCTTTTGGCTTCTATTGAAGGTTAGTGCATTGATCATACAGACAGCTTGAGATCAGATTTAAACGGGTCTGAGAGACCTTCTAAAAGGGCTGGCTGCCCTGACTTTAATTAGGTAGAATTCCATCAAACTGATTATTGCATTTATCTTAACGCACATCAGTCTCGCCAATAATGGTGGAAGCCAAACAAAGATGTTGAATAGAGAATTGAAAGTTATTGCAAAAATAACCCATATTCTGCCCGGTAAGTGAATCAGCAGATTGAGCAGCAGAAAAATTCTCGTAAATCCAAGGAATATAAATCATTAGTTGCCGCAATGGTTGAGGATTTGTAGAATAATAAAGATTGGGTTAATATAGGAACAGCATCACTTACTGGATCAACATCATTATGATCGTTTTATGATTCGGTGATACTAGACTCAGAAACAAATTTTCATATTGTAAATGATGCAATGAGACATCAATTTATTTCTCCGCGAAGCCAAAAATAAAGATTTAGTATAGTCACCGAAAAATGTTATTCAGGCTGCTACTTTTGTCAAGGCTGAAGTTCATGTAATGTTTGGAGAGAGATCAAAAATAACGACGATCCATGATGTATTTTATATCCCAAAGTTTATAAGCAACCTTCTGTTATCAAAAAGACTTCATGAAATTGGCTTACATCATTTCTCTTCAAATCTCCTGCACTTATTTCATTATTTGGGTGAAAATCTAATCTCTTGTGCACAAATATCTCATGGTAGAAGTCATTGGAATGTGGAATTTGTTAAAGCTTAAGCGGTTAGGCTTCTGAATAATATCACTTAAGGAAGCGAGTAGAAAGATTGAAGAGTCTGTCAACTATAGTGGAGAGTCTTTAATTACTCCCACTTAAGATACAGAGTGCTACATATACTAATTATTTCAACTAAGTGATTACACGACTAATTACTTATCGTTAAAAATGGGGGGCTGGTCAATGTGGAATAATCATGGTCACTGTAGACAAGGGTTCAGCCTTTCTATCCATCTATGACCATGATGATCTTCATTACCAAATAGCACTAATTTCAACAGAATCGAACACTGGAAAATTGACAAACCTCTTTAAGTCGTTGAATCTGTTAGTGCGGCAAATTTTTCTTTACCCAGGAAATCAATTTTTTTGAATCCAGCAAAGTGGCAAAGAATATTAGGGTAACTTGGCCTCAAAGCCTTAAAGTCTCTTCCAGGAAACACTGAGGGTTGTTAATTTAATTTTCGAGAAAGTATTTCGACTGAAAAATTTTAAATCTGATTAGTTTTAATAGCTAAGGCTATTGTTTCTCAAACGCTCTGATAATCAACTTGAAGTTTTAAAGATAAACGAAGAAAATCTCATGGTTTTAGTTTGATGGGATACAATTGAAATGACTTCAGGGATGGACGGCTCAAAATATATATCACACTTTTATTATGAAGAAGAGTCTTTTCACCATGTGCAATGCAGAAAGACTTAAGAAAAAGAAGCAGCATACATCAAACAGTGATTTCCTAAGGAAAAAAAAATTGTTTGGGCCCTTATTTTACTCTTAATGACAGATCAAGAGGAACTGATTTGTAAAGAGGCAACAAAAATACTCGATAAATTCAATTTATCTCACTTGCCGTCTGCTCCAGGGACTGCTACCAAAAATTAAATGGCAGAAGCCTCTGGAAATTTAATAGTCTTAATAGCAAAAACGTTAAGAGTGGGAGCATCTTTATCGGAGAATCTCAGGCCATGGCATTGTGATACAGCAGCCTATCTTTTATACCGGACACCTAGTTAAAAAATTAAATAATAATACTCTGTTTGAGATTGTCACAGGATACAGACCATCCCTTTTTCATTTTAATCAAATTGGCTGTAAAGCACTTTCTCTAAAACAAAGAATTTTCAAAATGGATAAAATGAAGGAGCGTGCCAATATTGGATATTTTTTAGGCTATGAATCTACTAATACTTTTAATATCTAGATACCGTAGTTATAATGAGTGATTAGAACAAGAGATGTGATTTTTAAAGAAGCAATCTTTGATAATTTACGAGATATTACGCTGGGCCATTATGTCAATAACAAACAGCATATGATAACTATCCAAAAATTTGAGATTCCTGAAAGAGTTACTGAATTTGATCTCTATCCTTTTATTTTGGCAAGCATTCCCAACTTCAGAATTGGTGAATTATTTACCTGTGCGAAAGACTATGGTCTTTAAAATAAGCTGTGTGAAAACCAAACAGCTTTACTAGATCTTGTACTGTAGTTGAGTAAAAATTGAAATATTCTGAAGTGGTCTTTTTTTACTTACTCTGATGTACTCTTACATCAAAAAAAAAAGTGAGTTGTTCCTTGAAATACTATTGATAAATAATCCTAATTGTTACTAAGAAGTGCGGATCGTATCTGTATTATCAAGGGTTATCGTTATGTAGTACAGATATTTAAGATTAAGCGAATAATTGGCATTTAGATAACACCAATTCATCAAACCATGATCAGAATATTCTAGAAAGAATATATAGAATAGTTGTTAATAGCATCATGTAGGATCCTCAAAAATAAACTAGTCATGGCAGGAAACCCCTACTAGTATTTGAAATTCTCTATAGTCTGCCGAAACTTTATGTATAATTATTTGTATATATTTCTGTAGATAAAGCAAACATAATTCATTATAGATTCCAAATATATGATAAATTGCTCTTTCATTATCGTTTATCAAGTCCCAAAACCCAAAAGCATGATATTCAATACTAACCGATCTATTTTATTATTTTACATACCCAAATTTAATACCACAGACGTTCAGAATTTGAACACAAAAGCACAGTTTATTTCATTTTTCCAATTCCAGAGTTGAAGAGTTATTCAAAGAATCATTTCATGAAATCTCTTCTACTGCAATTCATGTACTGAGGGGGAATGTTATGAATAAAAATCACGTCAACTCACGCTAATTGACCTCGCAAGTAACAGTTGTTAGAATGTGCATATGAACTCAGTATTTGAGATGTTCCAAAAATGTAACTTTCTTGAAGGACGGAACTCAGGTGTACAGATTAGCTAGAGCCCTGAAATACTCTAACCAAGTTAATATCGGGCTAGGGAACTAAGTTACCGAGACGCAACATTCTAGTAAATAGGAATAGAAAATTCTAGGGCTGAGATTTACCAGCCCCCTGAGTTGAACTATTTTAGCAATTACAATTATGGTAATCAGGCTTGACAACCATCCCCCCCCTCCCCCCCCCCACCTCAGCAATTTTTGCGTTGATAACGCAAGGCTGTAAATCTTTCT
>JAHYSP010000255.1:4555-20927 GCA_019455505.1 Pleochaeta shiraiana
AGGTGACGTTCTTCATCGAACGCGTTTTCGGTGGCAGCTAGTAAATTTACCTTAATCATGAGAGTTTTGGGGGCCGAGAGATTCAGAGGAAGGGGCGAGGATTCAATAGAGGTAAGTGTTGATTTTACTGTGTGCGGGTGGTGTATGGAAGGAGGGGAAAGTTGAAGTGACGAACGCGTTGGCGTCACTGGAAGTGGCAGCATGTCAACGTCTTCATTGGCATGCTCCATAGCCCTAAGAGAGCTCTTACTAGCAGCGTAAAGGAGAGAGAGGTAATAATTTCAATTAAGAATGTTAACTTGTGAGCGTGTACTCGATGAATAAATTGTCCATCATACTTACATTTGTAACTGACAGTTTTCACAATCTTGTTAAAACTGAGGTAGTCACATGACCACATCTCTCATGCTACTTTATGCAATGCAACAATGTGCACAAACAGCGCACGCCAGGCAGGGAGACATTAAAGTTCGATGGGTTCCAGGACACGCTTCCATTCCGGGTAACGAAGCTGCAGATAAAGCTGCAAATGACGGCGCACTTGAGGCGGCTTCAACAGCCATGGACGACACATTTTCCTACGCTGGATTAAGGAAATGAGGAAAGCAATGCACGCTCCAAGCCTTGCAAAATTTATGGAACCTTCTCCTACAGAGCACTGGATCCTACGAAAGGCTCTCAATCAACCCCTGCCCCCTCAAACCCATGGAACTAGAACTCCCGCGGGGAACTCTGGGTCGCATCTTAGCATCTCACTCCGGACATGGTGATTTTGCGAAGTACCACGAAGACTTTCATCACTCTGAGGCTAATCTTTACTGTCGCTGCAAGCGACTTAAGGACCCTGTTCACTTCTTCTACTGTCACATTGCTAAAAGGAAGGCCAGACTTCCGGCAGGGCAAGCCTCAGAAGTACTACAATTTATCTTGGGCACTGCGAAAGATGGCGTAATATTTCATAAGTGGCTCAACGAAACACGTTTTTTTACCGAAATTTGCGCTGCCGTCTAATCATTTAAAACAAAAAAAATTCGCACAGGTTAATCAGAGTAATAGGCGTTGTGGAAAAATGGAGTTGGGAAGTGTTTCCTGTTTCTGGTAATGGTCGAATAGGGTGGATTTTATTTCTACAGTTGTTGGTAGCGGATGCAGTGGTTGTTATAGGCGGTCAGGGGTCTTGGTGTCGGACTGTCTCCTATCCTTTTCACACCCATTAACTTGGGGAGTCATCAGCTATCTCATCTAGTGGCAGCAATGATTAAGCTCCCTAGTCCTGTATCTAAAATTCATGCTAAAGACCGGGACTCACCCCCCGGCGTCCTATGGCCCGACAGGGTACAACAGGGTCACGTTCAATGCACGTTACCCGCGGACGTTAAATAGAAATAGTAATAATAGTAATAATAATAATGTGCACAGACAGAAGTGAGATTAATTACATAATTAATCCATTATTATGACTAATCAGCCCCTCTTCTAGAATATTCTTATTAATTCCATAAGAATTTGTCTGTGAGTAGAAACATCCATGAGGTTCCCAATGTTTCTAGAATTATCTTCAACCTTCAAGACAAAGATTGTAGAACTATCTAGAGATTTATAGTAATACTCAATAGAATCAATATTTGCATGTATATATAGAAGTTGGGTTTTATGTAAAATAACAATAAGAATAATACATTTTTGAAAAAAAAAAAAACAATCATCAAAATTCTCAAGTCTGTTATAGGTAACATCTGTATGATCCTTTTGAGCATTTAGTCAACGCCTTCATTTACTTTCAATTAATCTAACCAAAAATAAACCGTATTTTTACTCCAATGGATTCGATATTGAGTTTGATAGAACTAATAAATGTTAAAGGCATGTTAAGGAAATTCTTTCTTAGAAGTCACATACGAAGCCCTATCACTAGATTTTCTTAATAGGTTTCTCATCCTAAGTTAAAGATGCAAGAATCAACTATTATCAACTTATTATCGCAAACTTAGTTCGATTATGGCCCTAAGCATTAATTAAAGGGCTCTACAGTACATAGAGATGAAATGAGTTGTCTCTCACTAAATATTTACACTACTTTAGTCCGAAACAAATAATTGATTTATGTTAGAGTATTATAGAATATAATGGTAGAAATTTACTGACTGAAAATATTGAGAGTAACATTCAACCACACTACCATTATGGTAAACAGCTTTCTATTACATTATTTACTGTTTTCAAATATATTATCTACTATATTCACTTCAATCTCTGAGCTCCGGAGAAGATACAACTTTTTTAAAAAATTGAATTTCATTTACTTGTTGAATAGTAATTGGGTTTTGATAAGAAAAGAAATTTCTTCAATGAGTGTGGAGTAATAGAATTTGTCATTAATATCTTCATAAAATTTTTAATGAAAGTCATGTAGAAGATGCTGAATTACCAGATTCTCGATAGTTATCATTGATATAACGAGTCGCGATTGAATAATTGTCTTCTAAAGTTGCTATCAAAAAATTTAGGTATAGGGTGATGTGTATATGGCTCATCAATTAGATTCGATAAGAGACGCTATCTCTAGATGAGATAATATCTTTACTTGTTACGGTCTAATTTCACAAGATTTTTGTTCTATTTTCTTCTGTGATGTGATGATTTTTTCCTTCTTTCTCTATGTTTATCTATTATAACTGATAGATAGCCTTATATTACATTGATGTATCAAACATGTTATCATAATAAGAATTTAAATTTTTCGATGGCGGTTAAAATTTCATGAATAATATCTTTCCTATGGCACAGAAATACCCTCTAGTATCCTCTAACGTTTCGGTCTTTTTTTATCGGGCTCATTATCTCCATCATCATCACTTAGTTCAGCATAGTGAGTCACTGGTTGTGTGTTTTTCCAGGCATTAGTAAAAAGAGGATCTGACTTAGCTAGATCTGCATATTTTAACAATGCCTCTCGTGGATCTTCATCACGCATACTGCTGAGTGGAATGTTTTGATTGATATGTTCTTCATCGGGTTGGCTCTTCATAAATGGTGTAACCATAGGGATTTGTGGTCTTCGAGGATCACGGGAGCGGCCCGAGGCGGTGAGACCAACGGTTGGATGTCGAGCTGAGAAAGAAGTAGCGCTAGCGTTTGCGTGAATACCGCCACCTGGAGTCACAATACTGTCACCTGAAATTCCTACCGACTGATCTGTAGTGAAATTTGGATCATCGTCAACATGACGTTTCTTTGGAGCACGAGACATGACATCAACCGCGCCTCGGCTAGATATCTTAGGGTTGTAGAGTACGTGAACTGATGCGTCCACTGATCCTGTTATAATTTGATTGATTTTAGAGTGCCATGCAACCGTGATTAGTGGCGACCCCGGACTTACAGGAGTTACCATTTCTGGCTTTAGATTCCCCGGATTTAAAATATAGAGATCACCGGTTGTCGAGCCAGTAATAATACATGACGAGTTTGGAGAATATTTAATATTTGTTGTACTGTAATGGTCAGATGTCGAAGAATGGGAGACTGTGACTACCGAAGTCTTGAAATTCCGCGTATCCCATAATTTAATAGTGTCATCACCACCTCTAGATACAACCATTCGACCATCGCTGCTCATATCAATGCCACCAGTCCAAGTCCCAGGATCATGAGCTTGTCGGATTTCAGCGGCGGGCCTGGTAAAAGGTCCATTTCCATTCCACATGACCAGACTCCCATCAAACGCAGCAGAGATAAGAAGGTTAGAGTTGCCTTGAGTAGAGTCTGCCCATACGACGGCTGTCATACGCGTCCTTCCAGCAGAACCAGCAGCTCTAGATTTGTGTACGATGACTTCTTTCTGACATCTTTTGTGATTGATATCCCATATTCGAAGCGTGCTATCAGTCCCTGCTGTAACACAGAGATTCTTATCAACTGGGTTCCATGTCCCACTAGTAACTTCTGATATATGCCCTTTGGTATTATTCATATCTCTCAAGTACATGTCTCCTTTCTGAAATTCGGCAAGGACTTGGCCGTCTCGAGAGATAACTTTGGCTTGTGGATGAGCTGATACGCAGAGGAAGGTACTTCCAGATAAGGGATGAAATTCGATGTGATGAATAGGGTGTGTTTCTGAGTTTGTAGATGTTTTCGACTCACTTGGATCCACACTTTTAAATGCTCGTAAAGTAGTTGGCGTCATGGAAGCAAAATCGTGAAGTTTAAGCGTACAGTCAGTTGATCCAGTAACTAATCGTCCTCCAGCGGGATCCAGAGTAACCGTTGTTGCTGCCCGTTCATGTGTTTTCAACACAAGCTCGTGTGAAATAGGGTACTCATCTTCGTCAGATGATACATCGGAATCATCTGATGAATCTACATCATTATCGGGTATATTTTGATTGAAAACTTCCTTGGGTGATGAGTTATTACTCTCTTCAGTTTTCCCATTCCAAGAATTGGCTGATTCTTTCTTTACCGCTCGTTTCGTTCGATTGATTTGCGCTACCACATCAGCCTCTTTAGACTTTTTACCGAATGCTAGAGGAAGAAAAGCTCTCAATGGATCATTTGCTGAAAGTTCTGGTTCTTCAAGTTCAATATCCTCGGATTCTTCCATCATTGTAAATTATCGACAACGCATTGAATTCGCCCCTCCGCTTCGCCGGTTCACCCCGCTCCACACAAGGCTGAATCTTGGCATGACGGAACAAAGAGAAGGCATGCAAAAAGAAAAAAAAAACCAAAAACAAATCCAGAGCATGTCTCTCATCTATTCTTTACTACATCAATGCATTCAAATAAATCTTACATACATTTGTGTTTGATCGCTCATAATTCTCTGAGATATCAGGTATCCAGAGAGCCCTTGTCGCGGCAAATGCTGCGTGAATCACAACTGCACCATTCTTGTCAATTTGAGCAATGCATCTACTGATTCGCAACATTTCACTAATACCAATCTCGCAAGAAATTGATATTTCTAAAATAACTTATAAACTATTAGATTCTGACGATGAAGAAAGGTTACAACGATGGAGCTCTCTCATCGGAATTATTACCGCGATCGTGGGAAACATCCTCATTTCATTTGCACTCAATCTCCAACGCTTTGCACACATCAAGTTACATGAAGATAAAGAGGTGAAGAAGTTAAAAGAAAGGTCATTAAACAGGTTGATGTCTACGAGAAGCATGGTAGATGCCCCAAATATTGATCAGGGTGGAGATGGGGATAGTCCCTTTGATCAGCGTCTCCAATCGCGAAATCTTACGTCTTCCCGACTTTCAGAACAAAATCATTCCAAAGATAAAACCTATCTCCACTCACCATACTGGTGGGTCGGAATCTTCTTGATGACTCTTGGGGAAGCAGGAAATTTTCTGGCTTATGGCTTCGCTCCGGCCTCGATAGTTTCTCCCCTCGGAGTTGTTGCTCTTATATCAAACTGCGTGATTGCACCTATTCTATTAAAAGAAAAATTCAGAATGCGTGATTTCTGGGGTGTGACAGTCTCTATCGCAGGGGCAGTGACAGTTGTATTAAGTGCAAACCAACAGGAGCAAAAACTTGGACCTCATGAGATCTGGGAAGCCATTATAAGGACTGAATTTGAGATTTATATGGCCATAACTCTAGGTCTCATTGGAATTTTAGCATGGGCAAGTCCCAAGTTTGGTTCTAAAACAATTTTAATCGATCTTGGCCTTGTTGGTTTGTTAGGTGGATATACGGCCCTCTCGACTAAAGGCATATCATCAATGATCTCATCTACTCTTTGGAGAGCTTTGAAATCTCCTATAACTTACGGGCTGGTCTTAGTTTTGGTTAGTACTGCGGTCATGCAGGTGAGATATGTCAATAAGGCTCTCCAAAGATTCGATTCCACGCAAGTAATACCTGTTCAGTTTGTGACATTCACCTTGTCGGTCATTGTTGGAAGTGCCATTTTGTATCGTGACTTAGAAAAGATAACTATTGAAAGTGCCATAAAATTCATGGGTGGTTGTTTGCTAACATTCCTTGGTGTTTGGCTTATCACTAGTGGAAGACCGCCTAATGATAAAGATGATTTTAAAAGAGTTATAATCAACGAAAGAGCACTAGAAGAACAGATAGATTTGTTGGATGTAGATGACAATTCTGGAAACTTAACGGAAACTTTCCAGAACGTTGATACAGTCGATAGATCCCACAGCACTATGAACACGAGAAGATCTTCTTTAGATAGTCTGGTTGATCGTTCACAAAAATCAAAAAGAACATTCAACTCTTCCTATCTATTTTCTAAATTACTTTCCAAATTTGGAAGGACAACATACACATCAGGTGACTTCTCCGAAGAATCGCCACTTTTGAACCAGAGTGAGAATTTTTCTTCTGAACAAACACCGCGAAATATCTATCTAGAATCCCAGGATTATACTATTTCACCATTAGAAACACAGATCCAAAGGTCATATAACTATTCAATGCCGCCAGCACCATCAACACTATCATCCCCAGTACGTTTGCCCACAATTACAAATTTACAACAGTCGCCTGTTCCACTCCAGGCTGGGAAAATATTAAGACCCGTGACGCCACCAACCTGCCATCCCTTATCTAGATTAATAACTGGTCCTTTAATATCGCCTCTAACTGGCGAGCTGAGTGGTGCAACTGCTGACTCTTTTCGGCGTGTTGCTAATTCATCAACTCGCAGCAGAGCGCAATCAATTTTTCGACACGGCCTTCACAGGTCCATTTCTGAATCTACGAATTTAGAGACTGGGCACAATAATGGATTGTGTTTAACGAAAGAAAATGACGAATTGTCGAATAAACTAAGCGCATCTCTGGAATGTGACCATAGACAGTCTCCGACAAAAGTTTCAAGCTCAAAAAATAATTTACAGGAATTAATTCGAGGAGCCAGTCAGAAGTCAGACAAAGAGGTTATTGAAGTGGCTGGCCCTAGTGGACTATAATTATTGATATTCATGTGATGTTTTTTTATTCGAAAAAAATTTATTTTGACTAGGCTCATTAGGAATAGAGGTTGGGCTATCTATGGTTTTTTTTTAATATTGCCCTCAATTTATCTAGGGCAAGTAGGTCAAGCTAAAAATTTTTCCCTCAAGTTAACTTTGTCAGACACTTTATCCTTTCTATAACTTTTTTCATTTTGACAAGTTTGTACATTACGATCTGTATTTTCAACAATAATAAGTGCTATAAGTGCTTCTTACATGTTTGTTTAGTCGTTGCAGCTCTCCCGAAAACGGCTTGAATGTACTATCCCCCTGACCGCTTTTTATACACTCAACATCAGCCAGCCTTCCGGTCATACAAAACCTACTCATACTACGGCTTATGTATTTCTCCTAATTCTGAACTCTTTGATAGTGTTATAACGCCCATTCAAGGTGTGGATGGGAATTATAACTCTGGATATATAATTATTTAAAAGTAAAAGAAGGAAATTTTAAAAGTATGAATATTTCGGTTAAAGCTTGTTTGCAGGAAGTAGAGGTGATAAAGTAAAGTCAAGTCGTAATGTTTTTACCTATTTATGGCCGGACAGGCCGAATGACTAAGAAAGAAGAAATGATACCAAGGTGGAAAAAAGATGGCAATTTAATAGTTAAGGGGGGAAAAACGGTGCTAGCAGTGGGGGATCTGATCCCACTATACCTTAGCAACAACTTGAAGATCATGGTCAAGATGATATCATTAAAGATCTCATCTTTTTTTCTAAACACAGCTCATGATTTCTCTGGATAATTACCTTGAGAGATAATTGTTTCATTATTGATGTTCCAAGAGCTTTCGGCGCATAGATAATAGGGGGGAATGGGAAATCATATTTAAATCCGACTCGGACATATATTATTTTATTAGCTAGTTAAGAATATTATTATCATTATTATTATTATTCCATTAGGCAGTTATTCGTAGAACAGAAATGGAAAACGATACTATATTTATGTATTTGGTAGTAAGGTGATATTTACAATGAGGTTTTACATGCTTGCTACTTAGTTTCGTATAGTGGGCCCCTCTGTGCTAACACTTTCACTATCCTTTTTCTTGAATAATTGATTATAACTGTGGTCAAATACAGAGTGGAGTGGCAGGGCTTAAATTCTGTTACCAATCGACAATGACTTTCAGGAGTATATTCCAGTGTTTGATATGGTTTATCCAAGCTAGCTTGATTGAGATTGAGTAAGTTTGCTCCATATGACAAATGACCAGTATTTGAGTCCTGACTTTTTTAATAGTCTAAGTTTATATGTGTTTCAGTATAGGTAAAAGATGGAACACTTCGGCAACAAAATTAGAAAGCTGAACATAAAGTATTTTGAAAGCTTACAAATTCAGGGCTCGTCACTCTCTAAGCTTGCAAATTAGTCAATTTCAAACATAAGAGGAGGTAGTTAAGGCGGTTCATAAGATTATTCTACTACCCGGCTGTATCGGTGATCAGTATCTTCGATTGCATTTTGGAATTTTTCGATGAATTTTGAAGCTGTCTCCGCTATTTGAATTTCCAGATTTATGGAATTGACTAGGAAGAGACTCATAAAGTGAATTATTCTCCGGGCAATAAGCCAGCAAAGAAATAAATAATCATAAGATCGATTATATTCCATATCATAAAAACTATTTACACACTTAAAGCCGCTGAATTTCTTTCATTCTCTAGGGAATGCTAGTTGTTTTGATACATCTTTTTCTTATGTTTCTGTAGCTCAGCTTTAGAGTAATGGCCGAGCTTATCACATTTAGTATACTCACGACACTCAGGAGTGGATTTCTTAAAACTACTCACTCATTATTGAGTTGGCTCATACATTCTTGTTGAGTGCAATCTGTTTTTGAAGTCTTAAATTATTGATATTACTAGGACTTATTCAATAAGTTTTATTACAAACTCATCATTAGAATAGCAGTATAGCAGAAAAGTGTTGGTTCGAAGAATTAGCGCTAAAAGTCTGAGATCGTAAGTTCAATTGATAGTTGTAAGTGTTTGGGGTCTGAGAGAGAAAAGGATTCATTCTGAAAAATAGGGTAATGGAGCCACAAAGATCTTCTCTCTTTTAAGAGGTTAGTCCAAGAGCCTGGCCAACGTAGAGTTTTGCAAATTGAGGAGCTCTGGCGATATCATTTGACTCGGCTTTCTGATTGGAGATATAGGCCACCAGCTATTTATGAATTTCGCCTAATACTCGACACGATTCTATCACGATCTCGTAAGTTCTGGCTAATAAGCCAGTTGAGAGTACAATACCTTAATAAACATACCTAAGACCATATCCTGCGTAACCGGAAGAAGATGGCACGAGTAAAATTGCCACACCTATCATTTATGTTGATAGATTTCAAAAATGATATGGCACTTCAATAGTAATTAGTGAAAGTCCCAGTCTTCATCCGGGAAAATTCCGCGAGAATTTCGATTAGTCGACTTCGATCATTCTATTTGGGCCACTGAAGGAAATTTATTTTTTCAAGAGCTGCTCGAAATATTAAATATTCAGCTGTAACTTACTCGTAGTTTTAAACAATTCTTCTGGTGTAAGGTATGCCATTCATCATCCGCTTGGCTTAAAAGCCGTCTATCTCTCTGATTAAAGTCTCTACCCAAATGTTTGAAGATGCTGAAATGCTCGGGGTTGTAATCCCTAAATTCTGCCCTCAGATCTATTAGCCAGTATCGTGCATCTTTAGTTTCACTACTATGAAACTTTTCGATTTTGAACTTGCGGAGATAGTCCAAGTATATCAAGGAGTCCTACAGAATTAATGGAATTTCACTTATTTTTGAAACCTCTGAAGTCTCTAAAATTTATAGCAATAATTCCAGGGAACAATCGACCCTAACTTAAAGTCCTTTTGTAATGATAATTGTTGTATTTACTGTTTCTTATTTTCTAGTCTAGATTTTGATCGATATTTTTGTTTTGATAATTTTGATTACGTTTCTAGCTGACTTTTATTTTTGTTTTTTCCCATAACTAGTAGTTAATCTTTTAGGAAGATAATCTCAGTTTAAGTCCTTACTCTTTGAAGGAGACTAAGAGTACGATACGAAATTTTGTGTACAAAATTCTCGATGACTCAGTCAACTTAACAGTTTTACTAAGTTTTATCTGTTTTTTATCTTAGTTCACTGTCATTTGAGAATATTATCTTCTGGTTTCTTTGTCCAATCTTTAATTCTGCCCTATACACAAATTTTCCCTTAAAATCGGCTAAAAATTCTATCATACTTGAGGTAGCTGACGAAAATCACGTTAAGCTCGGGACATCTGTGTTTCAGATCTCTTATATAGCCTTGACTTTGTAAGAAATTTTAACGCACCCACATTAGGACACACACTCGCTCTAATTCGAAGAGGATGGCGGTCATCGAGAGAATTTAGGCTAGTATCAAGACGTAAACGATGCCTTTCTAAGAGTATTTGAGCTGTAGTCATGTCCCCTTCCCTATGTAGAGCTACACTTGGCGTAGTTTTCCATACTGGTAAAGCAGCACTAAGGGTCAAGTGTAAGACCTTGTCAATCAACCCACAGTAAAATGATGTGTGTGGTCTTACCGTTCCATTTTCTTTCGGTCTAGTTAGGTCTGGCCACCAAGCTTCAGCTCCATAAGTTGCTACTGGGAGTACACACGAATATATCGCCGTTATCAAGGCTTTTGGGGAAACTTAGCTTTTGACGGAATTCAACCGACGCATATGCTGAGCCAGCTTGAGTGCTGTCGCACAACATGTTGACACGAAATTTTTAAATGAGAGGTATGGGTCTAGATATACCCCTAACCAGCGAATATGCTCAGATGGTTGGATTATTTTTTCATTCACTAGAATTCCAACGGGGTTTTCTTTCTTGCGTCCAGGGAGCTGAAGTACCTTCGACTTTCCAGCATCAAATAAGACAGCATTTTAATGTGCCCAATTCGTCAGGTTCTTTACTTTTCTTTGTACTGCAGCGGCTGAGTCTGTGACTATACGCCCAAAGCCTAGAATTCCTATGTTATCGGCGTAGCTAAATAGTGCTATGAAATTCCCGCTTCTAAAAGGTTCCGCCATATTGAGTAGGAACAACAGGGGGGAGATAGGGGATCCCTGTGATACCCCAAATTCTAGCTCCTTAGGACTTGTCACGCCTCCTTGGAAGCGATCCTGAACTCTACAGCTCTTGAAGAATTATAAAGTCCATTTAAGAATAGATTTAGCCCATTCTTGAGTTTGCATCCGCCAAATCAATCTGCTATGCAGAGCAGCATCAAAAGCCTGCTGTATATCATGTGTGGCGAGCGTTGAGGCCCAACCTTGTGTTTTTGCTTCCTCTATTCCATGCACCACATAAGAGACGAGATCAGTAGCTGGTCGTTTTGGTAATGCTCCGAGTTGTTGCTGACCTACAAATATTCCAGGTAATGGCAAGTTGGGAAATTCTTTTAGCTAACAATCTCTCTAACCATTTTCCTAGACAAGAGATAATTGAAATTGACCTCTATCTTTTCACGGACCATGGGTCAGACCGCCCAAGTTTTGGAAGAAAAACCACTTCCACCAGCTTAAAACAGACTGGGTGGTATCCGAGTCGAAGACAGGCACGAAAAAGCTCTATAAAATGAGGTTATATATTGGTCCAACACGATGCCAGAAGCTCAACAGAAATTCCGTTCGCTCCCGGGCTAGTATTATCACTAACTATCGTGCAGGCCCATAACTCAAGTTCCGTCATTTCTTCCAAGTACGGAATACGCTCCTCTCCCGAAAATACGCTCTTCTCCCGAAAATACGCAGGGGGGAAGGTCATCTGATGCTGAGAATCGTGTCAAGAAGCAGTCTCGCAGAATTAGTGCGCTTTCGGCCTGGTCAGATATTAATTGCCCTTCATGTTGGAGAGGAGGGGTAATGCCGGCATGTCGAGGGGCCCCCCATTTCATGAGTTTGTATATGTCTCGAGAGGATTTCATGACTTCTACTTTCATTTTCCAGTGCTCCCACTTGGCTGAAGCAACTGTATTCCTGAATTCCCATGCCCTTGTCACGATTTTGGATTCTTCCAATGCTTCTTGGTATTCGAAATGAGCAAACTTGCATTCTGGCGTCCACCGAGGGAGGTGCAATTCTTCGGCTGTGCTTATTTGGGCGCTTCCCAACTGCTTTCAACGCATTCTCTATGGCCCAGCATAATTCCCTGGGCAAAATTTTTCCGTCTCTTCTACTTTGCCTAAGTGTTGGTAAAATCGGTAATTGAATTAAATTGTAACGAAATATACGTACGAAATAGTGTGAGCTGGTAAGTTACTAATTTTCTATCTATCTCTCTAATTGTTTACGGTATTCAGAAATATACGTATGATTCCAATTTCCTTGCCACTGAACTTTTGCAAAAGCAAATAATCTAATTAAACTATTACTTCCTTGTGTCGCGCTGCTAGCGCCAGGAGTTAGATGTTGATTACACGAAGTCACGTGATGATATCTCGACACTGGAAACTCTAAAAAAAGAAAAAAAATCCACTTTTCGTGAATCTAGTCTTTACATTTCAATTCTTTCCGATTAACCCATCCTTCCATACTTATTTCAAGGACGTTTATGTTTATCAGATTTTCCAACGTCTTTGATTGTAATATTTTTGTTAAGGAGTTGGCGGGATTGTCATTCCCATTTATCCATCTTATTTCTGATAATTCACCACGTTCATAAGACTCCCGAATTGCCATAATGTCAATAATTGACCGTTTTTCTTTTGTCGTGCCCAGTTTTAACATACTTTCGTTAAGTGAGAATGAATCAGTACAAATCACTATCGGAATGTTAGATAAATCGAGCTTCTGGGTTATAAGTCTAAAGGTAGTATCAAAAGCGAACGTGGCATCTATTCCCTGGACCATTGCGTAAAGCTCTGAAGCTAGCACACTTCTCGTAATTATTTTGTATTTATCAAAGCTGCAGTGTATAGTATTACCTTTCAAACTAAACTACTTGTCTTGTGTTGATTCGTTGGCAATTACAAGTATAAATCATATTTGGGAGCTAAAATCTGAATTGTTGGCGAATGAAGCGTCAACGAATACGAATAATTTGACAATCTTAAGATCAAGGGAGACAAAACACAATCCTTTTTTTGCTTATTCTCTATTTGCCAATTTAATCGTTCATTCAGATGCTTAATATTTGCTTCAGATGGGTTTTGTTGTTGTGCGGCAATAGATAAATCAAGCGAAGCTCCCAGCTGGCATTTATTTGCTATGTACGCCCCTCGAGCCCGTTGAGCTCGATAATCTTCTTTGTATGACTTAGATTTAAAATCAATTATATGGAGCCTAACGTCTTGGTCTTTAGGGAGTAACAAAATATTTTGACCATCTTTTATTAATCTGCCGCCATTAAAGATAATTTATAATTAGGAAGGAGTTCAGGAGCAAGGCATAAAATGAGGCGCTGGCTACAACGCTGTATGGTCGGGGATTGAGTTAAAACGCTTTTTATGCCCTCATAATTACATGCTTGGACAACAAGTCTTGAATTTTCTTATGGGCTACCAGTGCCTTTGCCCTTAGTTGACTCTAAATATGTGGTACAAATAACATATAGTAAAGAATGTCCAGATCTAAAGATTAATAGGAGAACTGTAGATAATAACAGTTAAGAAATAGTTATAAATAGGATTGATGTGGATTGATTGAAATATATCGATTATTTTGTAGTAAAGAAGTAATGCTTAAAAACCATATCCCTCTTTCTCATCTTCCAACTCCCCATATATATATACACATATTTTAATAGTATTCAAGATCCTCTATCTGATGATATCACCTGTTATGTCAAAACTATTCTAATCTTAGGCTGTCCTGATGCGTTTTTTCGTTAGGTATCACCGTGTCCAAACATAACTTCTTAGACTAGTCCCGCACTTGGAAATAAACGGCTAAATTAAAATAGCAGGAATAATTTAACTTATTATAAATCATGGCATTCAGATTCCAAGAATAACCTAGTTTGCCATAACTGAAACCTGGAAACTAATAAAAGAAACTTAGACTTCATACGTACTATCTTAGTCTAACAGCCCTTGATCTCAACCACAATTCTTGATTTAAATAGTCATACTCCGTTGGTATTTTCAGGTTCGAATAGGACAAATTTGAAAACATTCTTTTTAATCAATCCTTCCTTTTCCTTTTCTTGACTTGCTTTGAATAGTTTGCCTTCAGTAGTGATTAGATTCTGATTAAGTAATTGGCTTGCAAACTCATGTTGGATTCTTTCTTTGCTAGATAATAGTGCAGTCATAATTGGAATATTGTTGATATATAGTATGGCCAGGTAGTCTTCGCAAAATCGTGAAGGGACCTTACGTTCACGACTTGAATTTCGGCGAGGAAATTTAGGATTTTTGGGTTTACTAGAATTAATTTGAGATTCCTTGTCATTTTCATCAATATCTTTCAAATACGATTTAATACTTGCGGATCTAAATTTTCCAGGACCATTGGGAACGTCGAAACTGGAGGTTTCGCCATCTATGACTAATAACTTGAACGATTTAGTCCATCCCTTTTGTTTGTGCCACAATAATGCATCCGAAAATAGAAGAAGCGCATTAAGATCTGTAGTTTGGGGTCCATTACGGATTCGCAAGGCCTTTTTTACTTGACGAGCAGCGAGGCACTCACGAACTTCTTTCATGGCTTTCTTTAAAGCTGTTGCACGTTGAGAAATTGTCGCAGCTGGTGGTTCAAGCTCCATTAGCCTATGATACGTTCCTAATACGAGGAGAGTTGGTATTAGTTCATCGGGGCCAGCTGTATCATTTATAGATTTGATCGCCATTTGCAACATCATATACTTGTCAATATTTTTATCTTTTATTTCATCACGTATTATCATGTAAGCTCTAAGTAGTGGGGCATGATACCTTTCAACCAACCCCACTAACTGGTGCACTTCAACCGAAACTTCTTTTAGTAAGCTTGACATCGAAGCAGCGTATTGGCGAAATTCGGAGGAGAATTTTATGCCTGCATCGCGAGTGATAATGTCAGGTGGACGAATGTATTTATCAATCCAGCAAGCACGGAGTGTAACCCATGTATATTGAGCTGAAATTTTCTTTAACCATCGCGCTGCCTCAAGTCATGTGGCTTCGTTTGCGGTATGTAGTATTGGGGTTATCCTTCAACATACATCACATCTACATAGATCATGTGATTGAACTCAAAATCATCCCTCAGGCTAAAATTGAATCTGCCAGGGGACTTGCTGTATATCTGACATAAGTGGCAGTATTTGCTGAGACGTTCGATTATTTTCGCACCAAAGTCGTGGTCAGCAAGTTACAACAAGCGGGTTAACCGTCCTGCTGATGAATGGCCAAATCTCCGATATAATTGACGCAAGTCTTTTTCATTTAGATGGCATAGTGCAATTTCATTCTTAACAATTTATGGTTGAACAACTAACATGGCAATATTTTCCAAAAGCATGAACGAGTGACCAAGTTTGCTCATTACACGTATGGCTTTATTTCCTTGAACTAATATGTTACTTAAATTTCGGAGTTCGATGCGCATCTTATTCAGGTCTTGAAGACTCAACAAGAACGGGGTGTCAGTGTTAGAACGTGAAAGGTTAAAGTACCGATTAGTATTTCTACATCGACTGTTTTAATTGATTATGTTACGTTTCCGTCACCAAATTGCACTTTAGTTTCGCCTGTCTTTGATTTATTGAGATAAAGATCTGGTCAAAATTTCTTGGGTGCTTGAAATTTAGCGTGTCCTGCTCTAGAGAACTTAGCGGCTCTTGTATCGATGACTATTCCTTGGAACACTTCTGAAGAATACCGTCTGCTGTTGACATAGATTTCTTCAACTATTTCATCATCAATTATCGATTGTCTAGTTAACAGATGCTTGGTTGATTGAACATGAAGTATTGATAAAGTTGCATAACCATCATTTGATCTAAAGGATGTTATAAATGATGAGCTAAAACTTTCGATGTGATATTCGTTGTAGTAATTGATTTTGTCATCGGATATATTGCAATTCATAATCAAGCTATCATATTCGTCAAGAACTGAGCTCGTGTCTGATTCATCGGGCTCTCCCCCAAAATCAAGGACGTATTTTTGTATGTTCCTTTTAGTGTATGGTTTGTTTTGACTTTTTAAACGTTGCCCAAATAAATTATATGCCACTTCTCGCTCATCATGTGTATGTTTAGTTGACTGGCATCCATACTTTTGTCAAACAAAACATTTCTTCTGTCTGTTTTGCTTATTAGATGATTCATACCGTCTATTTTAATTTCCTGGATTATGATGATTTGGGTGTCGGTTGTTGGTATGAAAACGACGGTTTATAAAAAAAT
>JAHYSP010000262.1:10977-21734 GCA_019455505.1 Pleochaeta shiraiana
AACTTAATCAGGATTACGATGGTTAAGTGAGATGAATTTTTTGAATTCTTGCGCAAGATATAATGAGTAAAAATTAATTTGAATGGATGGAACAGAACCGAAAACTTTCTTATCAACCAACCCACTTACCGTATAATCAACGCCGAGACTACATAGTAACATCATAATTAAAATTAGACGGTAATGAAATAGTAACTATAGTAACTAGATAACATTGTTGAGCTAGCCACCACTGAGCAGGTTTTCTTTTGTTATTTGGTAATTTTTTTTTTTTTTTTGGTTTTGGTTTTTTTTTTTGGGGCGAAAAGAATAAGCTCACAAGGGCCAAAGTTTAGAAAGCCTGTAAGCCGGGAATTAAAGCCATTGATTCCATTATAAGTATGTCAAAATTCGAAGCCCCGTTATCTCATGACACATCCATATCGACTGGCTGCAGATTTTCTTGGACTTAAGTTTTATACTAGATGGCCGTTAGACAATAGTATCGCAATGATAAGAGAACCATTTCCGACATTTTTCGAGTTATGACACTATGAGCCTAGACTGGGGAAGGCGCTGGTGTCGTTTGTATTGATAGATGTGGTGGGCCCTGAGTTTCTTCTTGCACCACTATCATCACCATAACCACCATAACCACCACCACTTAAGCCACCACCACCACCACCACGGCCACCTCTTTGAAAACCATCACCGCGACCACCTCTTTGGAAACCATCACCACGACCACCTCTACCACCTCTACCTCCCTGGTAGCCATTGCCGCGACCACCTCTATCGGATGTTTCGACAAAACGTTGGTCAATCTCAATGACCTGTTTCTGCCTACGTTCACGCTCACGCTTAGTCTTTCCACCTGCTCCTTGGACAAAATCTGATGCATTATCTTTTGAAATAGGTTTAGCGTTGGCCCATTTTTTATCCTGACCACTCCCTTCATTAGGCTTTCGAAGTCGGGGAGTTTGAGCCGCAAGAGTAGCCTTCTTTTCCTGCTGTTGAATGAGATAGTCGGCGTAAGAGATGCTGACTTCTTCGGGCTCGACCTCTTGAACGGGTTCATTAGGATTGTCTGAAACACCCCAGCCGGCAGATGAGTTCTTCTCAGCAATAGCTTGAGCTTCACCTGCTTGCTCGTCCGCAAGCTCAGCACCTCCTTCGTTGGCACCCCATCCATGATTGACTTGTTTTTCAGAGTCACTAGATTTGTTAGATGTAGTCGAAAGTTTAAGAAAAATCATATTTATTACCGCACTATGCCGCGGCTGTGGCGATCAAAATTACGATGTCCTCCACGTCCACCACGGCCACGGCCATCATTTGTACCATGGGGGTTCGTTCGATCATCTGGATCAGTGGGTTTTCCTCGATTCCTGGCACTGCCCGCATTGCGATCACGAAAAGCTGTAGAGATTGATTTGGTTAGCTAACAATTTTAATCGGTAGTGACACCATATAAGATGTGTGTAAAGTTAATAATTTTGAAATCGCACAGACCTCCTTCGTTACCAGAGAATCCTCGAGATCCACCTCTTCCTTCAAATGTTGCCGGAGCCTTGTGAACAGGTGCCTCCGCGGGTGCATTGCGCTTTGAGGTCCGCATAGGTGTTTTTTCTATGACCTTGACCGGTGGCTCAGCTTCTTTGTCTGAATCTTCATCATGAGTGTTTCCTAGAATTGTCAATTGCGTCTTGCATCGAGTCAACAGACGTCAATTACAGCATACCAAGTATCTCGAAAAGGTTCTAAAGTCAGGAGCGTTAGCCTGAGCTTCTTTCAAGTTTTTTCAAATAGATAAATAGGATAATTTTTCTGAATTGTCTTGGATGAAAACGTTGAGATAAATTGGGTAGAGACGATCACCTTCGATGTGACGACACTCATCTTGTCTCTAACTTTCCAAACACCTCCTAAGAAAGCCTTACTAGCGAGTGGATAACTCGAAGCAGGTTAGTTAAAAACCGAGAAGAAGTCTCAAAAGTAATGTTGTAATTACTTGAAGGATTTGTACGAAGAAATTTCGCTTTTTTCTACAAATATAGGGCAAAATAAGCGAAACTTATAAAAAAAAACCCCACCCTCAACTAAAGTCACTATGAAAATTATTTCTCATGAACTCCCCATGTTAGTTATGCATTTTATTGACATTAAACAACTAATTTCTATCACCATGTTAGTTTAAAATCAACAAGATTAAGAGAGATCCCCCATGTGCGAAAAAATTTGAATACAATTATTCATTTATCTTTTCACCATAGCTATTCAAAATCAATTATCCGTAAAATTATTCTTATCAAGACTCACGAAAAATAAAATATTATACTTTACAACGGGTGTCTCACGTGACTTGGACACACAAATGTCAAATGATGAAGACACAAATAAGGTGTTGAATAAAGTAATTAAAATACTAAAGACATAATACATATCGTCTTCTACTCCCTCTCAATTGTCTTCTGTCTTTGCAAATAACAGCTGGTAACTACTCTTCAGAAGTTTGTTTTATTCATTGAAATTAAGTAGATCTCACATCTTAGGCCAGAAGTTGAGCAAAGTAAATTTAAAATAAACTGCAATAGGATGCTTGAATCGAGACCATGCTATCATACTAGTTTGCTGCCACCTAATCTGATTAATTTCATAGACGAAAGTTTATTGAGATAGACATCATCTATTTTGTATTCGAAGTTAACGTCAAGTAACCAATAGAATCTTGATCTTTCTGGATCCCGATAGTACAGCTCTTCGTAACTATCTCATTCTCGAACAACGATACAACACTCATTGCTAGAGTTAATTTCAACATAATTTGCATTCACACAACTAACTTTTTCTTCGAACACTATCCATCAGAGCCATATTCGTTATCAGATCCAGCCTCGTTGTCACTCAGCGTATTTCAGTGAGAAAGGCTCGATGTTCTAGCCGGAGAACTAACCGCTCATCCATCAAGCAGAGATCACATCTATGTCATCAAGTCTTCGAAGAAAGTTTTAAACTTTCAGACACCTCATCAAATGCTTCGGACTAAAGTTTCCAATTAATTGGATCTCTATGATACTTCGACAAACTTTTAGGAGGCACTTTTGTTGTGCTGGTCATAATCGAGATTATCACTATCAAAGGGCAATAGTCACTGCGAGTAACGTTAGAGTTTTTCAAATTATATCAAGATGAGTAGCGAAGATAAGAGAGCACTGTTTGGAAAATATGTACATCACGACTACTAAGTGGAGATTTCCGGAAGATCCTGCGATATCTATTTGGGATAAGTAAATATTAATTTAGCCACCTCATATTTGTGTATAAATAACCTGTACTTTCTTAGAACTATGAGGAAATGAAATCAAAACAAACATCATTAAAAATTGAAACTAGTTATTATCTGAAAGCTTCCTGTCAATATTCTCTCCGTAAGCTCTAACCTTTACAACAACTCAATGATTCTAAGTGGCCCGTTTGTCTTTAGAAGTCATTCCTGCAAGCGTTTGTAGCTCGTTCATTATTTTAGAGTCTCATTGTCTTTATCTTCCGTACTGCTTCTGGGACGACAAAAGAGGTGAAAACCGAGACATCCAATTCAATTCATGGGCGACTAAGTATTGGTGTCTGATTCTCCGCAAACAGGATTAGACAGTGATAGTCGTCTTCAGCACTGATATTTCAATGAGACTTGAGAAGATTGCTAAGAGCTAGCTATCAATACTCTAGAGTATGCCAGTTGACAAATAAGTATGCCGATAGACAGAAATAATTTCATGAATGTCACTTTACAAACAGCTTGCTGATATAGTCAAAACGTAATTAATCCGTTAAGCGATAGTAACTATTCTGATATAGTATCATTGAATTTGAATTAGAGCCATGGTTAAACACTTTAAGAACAACAACATCCCTCTCATCTAAGTTTGAGGTATCAATGATACCAGAATGTAACGGTTTAAGGAATTAACTCTTGAGGAACACTGAGTGCGCCAGTACTGCAAGGATTTAAGCAGATCACAATCTTGTAAACTGGTAAACTTTATAGCTAGCACTCGGCTAAGTAGAACCAGCTCTTCTATTGGTTTAAATAAATCATTGATTTATTTAGACTTGCTCTGTTATAGCCAACGTCAACCGATCCCGCGACAAATTACCTAAATTTTCTTTAAAATTCGCTTTAATATGACAAGAAATAGAACTGAATATTCATAAAATTACGAAATTGTAATAAGTTACAGATTCCAACAGATTCCAATTCGTCGGCAATTGATGCATCTTGAATTTCATCCGAAGAGAAATTTTTTAAAATTGATGAACAAGTTATTTATCTTCAGACATTAATTCTCAAGATGACATGAACGGATGAGTTGATTTTATATCCAGTCGAAATCGAAAGACTGGCTCGGATTGGCAAAGATTTAGAAAACAAACTCTCAGAAAGCTCAACGTTTTTGATTGATGTAATGAAAGGGCGCCAATCACCAGTACCAAAACACTTATCGCCCAGTCTACCAGTGGTATCCGTGGCTGAATCAAAAATCCAACTGGCTTTGACAAATGGGATGGTGAATCTCACACATGGACTACACAAAATCAACTTCTCCAAGGTTCAATGTGAAGTTTATTTGCCGTTTCTATTCACGGAAAATGTGACAGCTGGTTAACCGAATGATCCCTGTATCATTTTCTATTCAACAAATGCCTGAGACGGAACGGAACCAATCAGTCCTACAGGACCTCCGGGAGATTGCGTCGCGTCCCGTTGCATTAGAATTCTATAAGTATGATAAAAACTGAAGGTTTCTACGAGGGACCGAGGTTAAATCTTACCTTAAAGGATAGGAAACTGGTTCATTTAAAAATCAGCTTGTGGTGTAAAATGAGGTAGCCTGCAAAACCTGACGAGTAATTTACAAATTCTGATACTTGTGATAATAATTTGACAACATGACCAAAGCAATTATAACTAGAAGTAAACAATTTTTCAAAATTCTTTGTGGAAAAGTTGAAATTGATTATTGTTTCTATCCAGTTTGGCTTACCAACTATACACATTTTTCAGTTTCTCCAAAAGTCAGACTGGAGTAATTCCTGGAGTGCTAAATATAGTAAACGCTGAAAATAAACCAATATCTTAGCTAAAAATAACAATAAGAATAGCTAAACATGAAACATGTCCGAATTTTTTATTGTAGTAACGTCAATCTTAACGTCCGTTCACCACAACTTTAATAGCAGTTATTATTAGCATTAAATAACAGTGGAGTGGAGTGGAGTGGAGTAGATAGCAATAATAGTGTAAACAAATATCAAACACGCAATAAAATAAATTGTTTATTTCACTGTAAGTTGCACTTTTATCTATGTTAAAAAATATGAAAACTGTACATTAAGGCAAACTAGAGCCTCGTGGAAACGAGAAGAATATTGGTGGCCGAATTTGTTTTGTTAAAGGATAGGCTCGACCTCTAGAATCAATAGTTTTAATTTACTTGCGATATATCTTCAAATTTTTTTAAAAAATTTGGTTCAGCTGTATGCGAGAATTATAGTCTAAATTACAATTACTAAAATTTTACTATAGGATACCGGAATGAGGAAATTATCATTGGGTCAAGTTACTTCCATCACCACAATACTTGATGATGGTAAATCAACACGAGAAGTTGCCGAATTATTGAGATGTGGTAAAACTTCAGTTCAAAAATATCGCAAGATGATGGTGAATTAAGCACTAGAGCCAAAGCCAGGCTGAGCCATCGCGCACTTGATGGCGAATGGCGGTGCGAAAACGGCATTATAAATGGCTAGGTTGATTAGCAATGAAAGAGAAGACAAAAATTCACTCGACGCTACTCAGTGTACACTACAAGAAGTAGGTTTAAGAGAATTTAAAAAAGAAAAAACCTAGTCTGTAAAAAGCTCTTCGGGAAGCCCGTTAAAAATGGGCGTCAGATCACCAAAAATGGACCGTTGAATATTTGTAAGAGAGTTACTTGGTCCGAAGAGACCAAATTTAACAGGATAAATAGTGATGGAATCAAATATTTCTGGGTTAAAGTTTCTCATGATCTTGGTCAAGCATCGGTTGAGGAGACGCTCAAAATTTGTAGAGGCAATTTAATGATTTAGGGCTGTATGTATTGACTCTGCATCAGTGAGATGGATTGTGTGGTTGGCAGGATAAACTCTGAGCAACTTTTGAGTATTCTGGTGAGTTTTTTTGGTACCGACATTGAACTTGGTCGCAAGCCAGGACCCTTCGCTAGCCAGATCTGAAATAATTTTTCAACAAGACAATGACCCAAAACATATTTCCAGGACTACAAAAGAATGGCTGGCTACAATGGGCATACGTTATATTATTTGATCATCTTAATCACCAGGATTGTGTGAAAGGCAACATCAACACGGTGCAAATAGAGGGTGATGGCAAAATACTGTTTATTTTCTGTGTGAAGAAAAATATTCCACAGGTTCTGATCTTAGATCTGTGTATCTTAGTGTTGTGAACTCAATTATCCATTAATTTTTTGGCCCTACTACACAGTAGCTCAAAAAAGTGGCACAATAAATCGCTACATGTGATATCTTTGATGATAACTCAACAAACATTGCATTATAACACATAATTCTGGTCTATTATGATTATTAAATCATTTCTCTATAGGTTTGATTATTATTTTTAGCAAAACTAATGCCATAAGCATAAGATATTTTGGTCTTAGCATTTCCAAACATTGTGCCACTTTTTTGAGCATCATTTTAATATTTCGTGACCTCTTTTTGCTTTCATCACAACTTTAACCCTTGATTTCATACTTCGAATCAATGATTGGCATAAGTTCACATCAATTATGGACCGAAATTCATCCAGTCTTTCCCATAATTTATGCATACCTTTTGGCGCCTCTGGGTACTCGCCTAGTTGCCGCTTGTCCACCCCCAGAGGTGCTCAATTGGATTAAGATCAGGGGATTGAGATGACCAGCTCATGCACGTTATGTCTTTAGTAGATAGTCAGTTTTTTGTAACAGTGGCTGTATGCTTGGAGTCGTTATCCTGCTGGAAAATGACGTTGCTCCTGGTGGTTTAACCAGACTGAGCGGCGATTTGACACATAGTTGGCAACAAACACGCGTCTAAAATGTTTAATAATTGCTCTGCATTCATTCTACCGACGATACGATGCATACCACCGACACAAAACCAAGACATGCACCCCCAAATCATGATGTTCCCACCACCAAACTTCATGGTCTCATTTATGACACCTAGACAAAGGCTTTTCGAATCCGCAACCCAGGTGAATTTAATCCTGTCGCTGTTAATTCTGTTAATTTTGGTCTCATATGACCAGATCACCCTTTTCCAGTCGTCTAATGTCCAATTTTTGTAAGCTGATGCCCAGTTTAGACGGGCTTTCCGATGGGCCGATGTAAGTCTTGGTTTTTTCTTCTTTTTGATAGCTCTCAACACTTGTTACCTCAAAATATTATGAACGGTTTCTGTTGAAACTTTATCCTCTCTTTCACTATTGAGTCTTTTTGTAAGATGCATAGCCGTTTTTGGTCCACCATTAATCATTAAGCGTGCTATGCCTCGCTTATCTCGAGATGACAGTTTTTGTGGTCTTCCCCTATCTTCGACTGTGGTGATTGACTTTCCGTCTTCTTATGATATCTTGAAATCTTAGTTTTACTGCGTCCTATAATTTTTGCAATTTCCCCGGTTGATTTTCCATCATGAAGCAGAGCAGTAATATTGGTTATTTGATCTGATGATGATTTTCTCATTATGGGGTTCAGAAATAAGAACCAACATTTTGACTGGTTGAATGATCGTAATAGTTTTGATTTGAGAAATTTTAAAAAGAAAAAATATGTTGTGTAAATCCAGAAAGACAGGTCTTATGGCCAGAGATCGAATTTCACCTCCCACATATTTAAGAAATCGAAATTTAATTCCACTTGTTTCCATGAAATTCCAATCTGCTTACTTATCAGGTCAAGTAATATATCTTTTTACACTTAAGTATTCGATTGAGTTTTATCTCGCCACTAATGCAGTTATCACTTTGCCGCCGAGTCTAATCTTTACCACTAATCTAGATTATAGCTGGGAAATCGATGAATTTGTTTTACCATCATGATCCTTAGACACTGTTAAGGCTATAATAGGTGGTTAAACGTAAAATATTAGCGGTTTGGGGACACTGTTGGGATAAAAGCCGAAGGAATAGATTTTTGAATGATGCCCAAAAAAGTGGCACAATGTTTGGAAATGCCAAGACCAAAATATCATATGCTTATGGCATTAGTTTTGCTAAAATAATAATCAAACCTATAGAGAAATGATTTAATAATTATAGTAGACTAGAACTATGTGTTTTAATGCAATTTTTGTTGATTTGTCATTAAAGATTTCACATGTAGCGATTTATTGTGCCACTTTTTTGACCTAATGTATAAGGTCTTGAGGATGTTGTGGAAATGAAATGAAATTATATATCACGTGACAAGGCTCACCCAGCATTTACATTTAGGTTCTCACCATTTTTTGGTGGTACCCAGCGAGAAATTACAAAATAAACCCCTGTTACTTGGGAATTTTTGACTTAGCTATTTCTAGCCTTGGAACCTAGCACATTATATTATACAATTAACTCTTTTCAAATACACATACATATAATTCCCATTCTCTCTTTTCGCTTAAAGTTAGCAAGATGATGATATATCTCATATCATAACTAGAAGAGGTTATGAGCCCAGGAGCTCCTCCGTTATCCACAAAATACCTCGCCAACTAAGAAAGTATCCAGCAATCATGCCCAACAACCAAGACAAACTCATCCTCGGCACCGACGTTCCCTTTAAATCATGGAGAATGGAAATTCAAGCGAAACTAGGGTGCAAGAATGTCATTGACATGTTTTCCATACGATAAATTGCATACGCCCAATTATCAAGCCAACTGACCCAGAAGCTACCAACCCTAATAGTGAGTGCCAACACTAACCACATAATATTTCATTGATCTTGAGAGATGGCTTCTCGGAGAGATTAAAGCTAAAAATTTATATTACAGCGCTTAGCTCTAGCTATGTACTCACCTAATTATGATAATATGTCGGCTAAGCAGCTTTTCGACACTGTGACTGGAAGTCGTCAAGAGACAGCGACCGCACCATACGCACTGTCTTTAGACAGGCTCATGTGTATTAGGTTTGTATCAACTGCACATGAATACGTTGACCGTTACCGTGCAGTGTATCAATCTGTCAATAATGCGGCTGACGCAATGTCTACTCAGTCCTCTGGCAATGGTTAACTCATCGGAAATAGACAAGCATCAGCCTTATTTGTGGGAATTTTTTGTGGCAGGGTCTAATAGAGTTGAATGGTTGAGTAATTGGAGTGATACTAGGGCTTATGAGGCCGACAGTAAGTACGCCCCACTTTAAACACAAACGTCTTCCCTCCGATGTGTCGTAGGCAATCGTTTTGAGAAGCCGCATGAGGCTCTCACTTCAACCATGCCCACATGTGAGGATCTAGACCCCAACTCCTGCTTCATACGATGCAGACACCGTGACGAGAATAGATATTGTTTTTTTACTACATCCCGAACTAGCACTCGAAAAGAGCAACCGGGATGGAGGTAAGAACAAAATGAAGAGTATGGGCAGAGCTAAAGCAGTTTCTAGGTCTTAAGACGATGATGATTTTGATAGTGACACCGACGGATTAGTTATAGCATTGTCACGCATAAATGAAAACACTAACATTTATGATACTATTGCTTCGCACCATTTTGTCTCATGTGAATGTCTATTACGTGACTTACAAAAATGTGACAAACCCTTTAAATTCGATCAGGTAGTTAGAAACACCTGTCTACACAGCCAAGGGATTGCAAAACTGAGAATCGGTAGCCTTAAACTAACGCTCCATCAAGCTCTACACTCTCCCAAGTCATCTTGCAATATTGTATCAGCTGGTAGACTACAGAGACTCGCTATTATATTCCCTGATCATACTAAATCTATTCTTATTCAAAAGAAAGAGCCAGGCCCAGATGTTCCAGTTGCAAACTTAACACGTAGAAAAGATGTTTATTACATACAACCACTAGAACCTGAGTAATCACACCCCTCCCCGATAGCAGCCCCTGGTATCGCCAAAATACCGCTCACTACGAGTGCGCAGTGTTGGCATTAAAGGCTTGGCCACATTGGTCAGAACATTCCCATGAAAACTGCACAGCACACTAAAGGATTGAAAGGTATTAACCTCAATCAACTAACAACATGTGAAACGTGTCATTTAACTAAAGACCAGAGATACATATCTAGAGAGAGTAGACCAGTACCATATGATTCGTTAGATGAAATATTCACAGACACAGTAGATAACATTACTGCTGCAACTAATGGTCATCAGTACGCAATCATCATCACAGACTCTAAGATAAGAATTAGTTGGTCATTAACAGCCAATACCAAAGATCAAATCGCCACACTACTTCTAAAATTGATGGAATTTTAGCTTCACCACTTCGGAAAAAGAGTACTTAAATTTTTAGGAATGGTGGCACTGAGTTCTTGCGACTTAAGTGATACTGCGAACAACACGGTATTCGTACTGATATATCAGTTCCAGATACTCCAGGGTAGAACGGAGTATCTGAGGCAGCAAATAAGATTGTTCTCAGATTACCAAGGTCAATGCTCATTGACGCTCGCATGCCGGCAGTGTATTGGCCACAGGAAGTCCAGC